>DWLO01001594.1:0-14502 GCA_018245335.1 Dalla quadristriga | reverse complement strand
AAAACTGAGGTAAGATTGCCATGCCCTGCTCTGATCCTAACCTTAGATATTTGGAGTAATGGCAACTTGCCACCTGCACTACAGACGCCCAGGTTCACCTGTTATGCCAATATTTGTAACAACTTGGCTATTCTTGGTGTTGACATCACAGCCACATTATAAACGTCAGAAAACACGTGCAACAATACCTAGCAGTATATTATTATTCTTTAACGTGGTATATTCTTTACGTATCATCTATACTTAGTTCTGATGTAGGTATCTTTTTATACGAATGCAAAATCTTAGTTGTATTAATAAAGTAGATCTACGATAGGAAAACAGCTGTGGGTACTTGTCTGCTTACGTAGATAATTATATTTTCTCTAATGTTAAATATAGAAGTTCCTACCTACGTGCTAAAAGTTACCGGAGGCATGATTTGTGTAATTTTTTAGTTACTAGTGTGACTGCTACGGAAGAAATGCTACCGCCGCTTCTGCTACAGAGTGCTTAATGATAATATGTTACCATTACCTACATGATGCACCAAAACCAAACGTATATAAGTTTCGTGCTCATCACACATTTACAAAGAATTTTCATAACCACTCTTCATGTGCACTTTTACGCAACGCCCGTACAGATTGGCGGATAGACCTATAAAATAGTGACGCATGGAACTAATTACTTCCCAATTAATTACTTTTATTACGCTCTTAATCACCCTCTGCCATTACGTCAATAATAAACAATAAAACATCGCCCACAAAATCTATTCTTGTTATGTTAAAAATATCTTCACGTGCTGTGTTTAGTAAAATTGTACGTAAGAGCATCTCTAATTCGCCTAATTAATCATACGTCATACTGATATTGTAGGAGGAAAAATTTATAAAGTTTATGTGATTGTCAATTTAAACATACTTATATAGGTACAATAATACCTAGCTCATGAAAGGCTGAACTTATCTATTGTTTTGAAAATTTCCCATTTTTTTTTTCCCATGTAGTGCAGTAAGTCAGAGAAAGTGAATATGCTTGGAGAATTTTCGTGAAACCATGACTTAACGTGATGAGATAATGAGATTCTTTAAAAAAAACGTAAAAACATGCGAGTTACGTAATTTACCAAGCAACTTCTTGCTGGTTTTAAGGCAGCTGGCCCAATTGCCTTTGACGTGCGGCCAAAAATATAGAGAAAGCAGCAATATATTTTAGCGGACACTAAAGCTAAATAGGTGACAGTCTGACGGAAGTCTCTTTAATTTCCCTGATTATAAATCATAATATTTCTACGGGTTGTGGGAAATGGCATAGAGTGTTATATTAGGAACAGATAATTTAGGACAGATAAGTACCTACTCAAATCCAGGTAAAACATATTTAAAGGGCTACTACACTATACTAACAGTCCAGACGCACAGATCAAGTTAAGTCCACTGGGTATCACTTAAGCATAGCGATTGTTTGCGAGGTATATGCTTTATGGTATAAGGGTATACATGGGGTGAGAGGGTGATAGGTGGTTTAACCCTTAGCTGCCCACTACAGGGCGAGGGTTTCTCCAACTGAAGGATCTCAAGCGTACTCCACCACGCTGCTTTACTTATCATTCTCAATCAATTACGATTGACACTCGCTGCGCGACCACTAGAGCTTCGGTGCCTATGGTGTATAATAAATAATAATAATAAACTTCGTTTGTATGGAGGGTCGCAGGACCGCCGCTGGGCTGAAAACGTTTATCAAAACTGTGTATTCTTGCAGGTACTGCTGGCAGAGCTGCGTGATACGGAGTACTACTACGCGGTGAAGTGCCTCAAAAAGGACGTGGTGCTGGAGGACGATGACGTGGAGTGTACGCTCATCGAGCGCAAGGTGCTCGCGCTCGGTACCAACCACCCCTACCTCTGCCACCTGTTCGCCACCTTCCAGACCGACGTAAGTTTGTGTACCGCTACTCGACAACAAAGGCATTACGTGTACGCTTGGATTACGCTATCAAAGGATGGCTGCTCATTATAACCCGTCACTGCCACTGTCCTCTACTGAGCATGTGTCTCTTCTCACAATGACAATAATCTAGGCCCATATAACATCACGCTGGGCAACTGCGAGTTGGTGGACTTTACACGTCTTTGAGAACTATCGACGTAGATACTTTTCCTTTTACCATTCTATTTCACTATTGACTCTTATCAAAAAACTGCAGTCACCCATTTGCAGTTCGTATGTAAAAGGACTCAAGATGACGTCACGTATGTCCCTCGCGCGCTACCGTAGTTTTATTTATGTTGCTTCTACACAAGCAATAAGCTTTGAACAATGATCAATATTATTTTATTGTTGCAAGTTTTTACTCTTTTATATTACTTAATTTTTTTTAACATTATTACTTAGTTTAGTTATAACTTGTTACAGTCTCACCTATTTTTCGTGATGGAATACTTGAACGGTGGAGATTTAATGTTCCACATTCAACAAAGTGGGCGCTTCCCAGAGGCGCGGGCTAGGTTTTACGCGGCAGAGATTGTGTCTGGGCTGAAGTTCCTCCACAAAAGGGGCATTGTTTACAGGTAAGTTTAAGAAAATAAAGTATACCTCATGTTCGAATGTACCAACCAGCTCTAATTTTTAGAGGACTCTTTTTAACTGACTTATTAATGTTGGTAAAATGGAAATAAACCCCTAAGCGACTATACCAAAATATACTAAAATACAAATTGGTAGGGGCTGGAGGGGTTAGTCGCTAACCAGTGTCGGAAGTTTTCAAGTTGCCCCGAAGGCCTCCGACAGGTAATTCCCACCGATATATAGACATAATTACATCATTATTTACTATTCAGAGGATATTATTATTTCGCAGCGACTCGTAATTTCTGACGGTGACTAATCCACTGTAGCAACATGTTTTTACTGCAAAAGATAACAAACAGCCAGACAAGCCTCCTGATAGTCACCTTCGCCTAGAATACTAACAACACCAAGTCACCGGTCTTGAAGGAGTGCTCTTATTGTCTTTTTTGAAGCCATTTGGGCTATGTGATAGTCCACTGAACGAGTTCAGTTGATCTTTAGCGATGATGAAATGGCGGTTTTGGCATTAGATAACCAATACAATTTTTCAGGGACTTGAAACTGGACAACATATTGTTAGACTTCGACGGACACGTGCGCATCGCCGACTTTGGAATGTGCAAACTGCAAATATACCTGGAGAAGACAGCAGACACCTTTTGCGGCACGCCGGACTACATGGCGCCAGAGGTAAGAAAGCGTCCAGCCACAGTTTAGATAATAATTACTTCGTAAGTCCAACGTTTATTGTAGGCAATCGTATATTTGTATTCATTGTGGTAAATCATGTTGGAAAAGAATTTATGTGCCGATTACACATAGGCGACCACCACAGTCCTCTGGGATAGCAATGCATCCTAATAAGACAGGTCCTAACGATTACTAACGGGACGATAACTAATATTTACCAACACTAATTTACAAACCTACTACTAACGAATACTAACCAAGTAATATTCCTGTTAGCATCTAATGCTAACAGGTACTAACTAACTAACCCTTGTCTCTATTTGAGGTTTGTCACAAAATCCATGGGTGGCAGTGAACGGTGGTTAATTATAGCCTTGGATATACCTACCCATTAGCCCACTACAGGCTGGCACGACTGACGTTGCCTGGAGCGTACTCCACTACCCTGCTCCATGTGGAAGTTCTTAGATAATCCAAATGTCTCCGATGTTATTCAACGGATAACAACTGGAATTCCTGCTTAACGTAGGTACCCTTCAAGACCCTTGCTCGCTCGCTCGCGCTTTTGTAATATCCATTAGCAAGAACCCAATCATATAAACACGGTTCCTAAAAACAATTAAACTTATTTTCCCCTCATCCAGCGACGCTGTAAAGGCCAATAGGGCCAACAACGTCTATTCGGAAAAAAAATGTAATGATTTTTAACATTTTCCTTCACTTTCAGATCATCAAAGGTCTCAAATACAACCAGACTGTGGACTGGTGGTCGTTCGGCGTGCTCCTGTACGAGATGCTGATCGGCCAGAGCCCGTTCAGCGGCTGCGACGAGGACGAGCTGTTCTGGTCCATCTGCAACGAAATGCCGTCCTACCCTCGCTTTCTGTCTAAAGAATCTCTCAGCATACTTACAAGGGTAAGTCTTAAAACGAATAAAAAATAATAATAGTGGTAATTAAGAATAGTCATGTAGACTATCAAGTCAACTGAGATACTTTTTATCTATTGTCAAAACGTGAGAGCTTCATACAATTTATATGAGAATTTTGGCTTATTAAATAAAAATTAAAAATTAAATAGTTTTTCCGAACATATTCTCTAAGGTCTGTTATATGAATGATATCTTGCTATAAATAGCGCATGGTGTCCACATCCCAATTATTTTTGTATTTCAGTTGTTGGACAAAGACATGCGATCGCGGCTGGGCGGCGTGGAGTGCATGCACGGCGACATCCGGGACCAGGAGTTCTTCCAGCCGATTCATTGGGAGCGGCTGGAGCGCCGCGAGCTGGACGCTCCTTTCAAGCCTCGTGTGGTGAGTCCCCAATGCGTAACAGTAAGACCCCCAGAGAGCTCAACGAGGTGACACCACCGGCTGTAACTACTTTAATGTACACCAGGACAGAATATACAAATTAAGAAATAACAGTACACACATACAATAGGCGGTTTTATCGTTAGAGGCAATCTCTTCCGGACAACCTTGGAACACATATGAAAGAGGGATGGACCAATACCTACAAACATACAAATTAATCGGTTATGTACGCAATGTTCATGCATGAAATACATAACTAAACCCAAATATGATACACAAAAAACACATGACCCGAGAAGAAAAGGTAATAGTTACATTATAGAGAGAGAAAAGTCAAGAGGTTTCAGTCACCATCACCACGAATCTCGTTTCGGAAAGATAAAACTTTATAGGCCATAGGCCACCACGTTAGCCTAGTTCGGTTTGACAGACTTCATTCAGAAAACTTGGGTCCGCGACGACTTTCGTTCACGTGGGATTCGCCACTAGGTTCCCCTTACAGTAAAAGCAAGTATGGTTACTGGGTATACTAAGAGTGTGGTTTCTGCTTTGGTGTTGGTGGTAGGTAATTAATATTCTATGCCATTATATAATCCATGCACCTATATTATAGGACATGGACGTACTGTCCATTTACCTTTACATTACAGTAATACCGTTTGTTTTTCAGCCAAACTTTGTTTTGGCAGTTATTATCCATTTTGTTTATTCTAACCATGTATTCCCCACAGAGGCATCCCCTGGACACGCAATACTTCGACCGAGCGTTCACCGGCGAGCGGCCCCGCCTCACCGCCGTGGAGCCCCAAGTGCTGCGCTCCATGGACCAGGAGCCCTTCAGAGGATTCTCCTACACAAACCCCAACGCAACTGACCGTTAATGTTTATACACGATAAATAAGCGGCAGTCGATTACTTACTCACTCGTGTCACGGAGTTGAGATTGTTTCGTCGGAACGTATCTAACCTAGACTCTTGTATTGGCACGTTAGTGCAATCAATATAGGCATGTTTCTATTTATAGGTCAATGGTTTGGAATACCGAGTAAAGCAACGAGCGTACCTAGAAGAAATCGTTTCATGATACCGATTTAAAATTGTATTGGACTAGTACTTAATGGATTGTTGGTCATTGATTGAGTAGTTAAATGGTAAAAATTATTACCCTATAAGTAGGATGTATTTTAATATATAAAAAAATATAAGTAAGTACATATTATTATCATCATCACAACCCATCAACGGTCTACTACTGAGCACGGGTTTCCTCTAAGGTGAGAAGGATAAGGCCATAGTCCACCACGCTGGCCAAATACGTCCATATATTATCACAAAATATAGCCCAGAAAAATCGCGATTAAACCAATTTCTAAATAAATAACCGCATTGAACTAAGGCACAGATAGAATAGCTTCAATCCGTACGTTTTTTGCATCGAATCAAATCATAGAAAACCAAAGATAGAACACGAAATCGTGGTATTGGCCGGCGCTGGCGCTGGATGCTTGGAGTTTCGTGTAACAGAGAATTGTTTTCATGAGTTCTACGATATAAACATTTACATAAATTGCTGATTAAACATGTTTTAAGCTTCAGGGAATTAATTTGACATGCAAAAAGGTGCACATGCACCTACAAAAAAAACGAATATTATGTGTACATATCAATCCGGTAGATGTCGTTGTAATTGTGTCTGGTACACACATCTCATGTTTGCTTTTGCATATTTAATAGGTTTATTTAATATGCTTTGCATTCGAATTCAGAAAATATTTTGTGCTTATAGTGACTTGATCGTCTGCCTATAAATATCAAGATATTGTAAAGGGTAAAGGCGTTTCCTTATGCTACCACTGCTTCCTGGTGCTTAATTCAGCCCATAGAGCATTGCGAACACCAACTGTTGATCACTTAATTGTCTACTCGAAATTACATAGTACCTGCTAATTTAATACAAGTTGGAAAGCTTACATTTGAATATAAGGACCATTACTTTAATTAATTACTCGTAGTGAAAAATTTCAATAATTCTATAGTTGTCTGGAATTATTTCCTACAAAACAAAAATGAAACATAGAACCTACATAGTAGATAATAAATAGGTGGCACGGTAAAATACTTGAAATAAAACGGTCAATGCTATAATGTATAATTAAATTATTTTAAAAGCTGTAGATAACATTAATGTTTCTTGTGTTGCCAGGCCCTCTATGTTGGATGTCGGCATTAGAATTATTATCTAAGTTGCAGATATGTTTAAGTTTAATGTATTTGATAATATCTATAATAGTTGATACATATCTTTAATCAGATTGTGATGTGCAATACATATGTGATCGTCAATTAGTAACGTTAAGATTAATAACGTCTATATTATGATTTGGCACTGTATTCAATTTCAGAATAAAATCTAAAAATCATTTTAGTATTTTAGTTTTACTTTTCTTCCGATTTACTGACTACTTACCTATTTAATACGCAGATTAAAATAGTTTGCTATCCGCTACTGTTATTGCCGTGTTGTGACGGCAGAACAGAATAAAATTGTCACCCCCTTCCCGCGAGTGTCGTCAGAAGACAAGGTTTGAAAGCGGTTTTGATGCATTCTACATAAGTATACAAGAACCCATGACTAGCACAAATACCGAATGCTAGCCCTAAGGGATCTTGCGCACTAATTATGAAAAGTCCAAGACAAGCTGCATTAGACCAGATGTTCTATGAAACTATTCATTATATCCCACACGTGGCCTATGCGCATATACATGCCTTGTGCGAAAACAGAACTATAACATACGTAGTATCCCTAAATTGTCTGTGACTATAACTAATATTAGTCTGTGTGTGCGAATGTTGTCCCTTTATAATGTACTCTGTGGTTGTCCCCTGTCCTATGTCAACTGTCATGTTATGTTATGTCAAAATGACACGGGCGGTTGACCGAATTAAAAACTTTATTTAAAAAGCTTAAAAATATGTAAATAATTAGTAAATAAAATCTATATTTTATATAATAAACAATTGTAAAAGTTTCACGTTGATATTGTTTCACTAAGTTCTCAACAATGGTATGATATTATTGATATATTTTTTATAGGTTATTTGTATCTTTAAACAAACCCATTTTTACTATTTATAAACCGGAAACTTAGCTATACTGATGTGAAATAAATAGAATTTTTAAAACTATTGTGATAATGTGAGATAACAACTTGTTTGTCGGAATTAATTTAGCACTCACAGACATAATAATACCTGTCTTAATGCCTATTGGCTAGTAACTCTGCAATAATTACAATAACAGCTACCAGGCGAAGATAACACTTCGGCCGAGGACCCGGGTGGTACCACTGCCTCACCATTTCTGCCAATATGCAATTGTTTTGTAAAAAATGTGTGCTTTGGTCAAAGGGAAGAATCTGCCAGTATTGTATCCGAAGGTGACTGCCACTGACACTGTTTAAGTCGTCCAAAGATGCGGAATAGCACTAGGTACTTTATACTATTTGGACTATTACCAGCTAATACAATTTGGACTTACTAATTGGTACAGTTTTGTGACTAAGTAATAAACACTGGGGAACATCCTGTTCTAAGAGGTTATGATAATATGTTACTGATGAAACAAAAAAAAACACTTATTTGCCACTTACATACACTTGTAGGCACATGCCTTGGCCGGGAACTGGCAAAGAACCAGAAATCTGTCGCTTGGCAGAGATATTTCTGATTTTCAAATTTATATTCAAAATCCTATTACAAACTACCGCACACTGTATTATTTACAGTTCTTTTCCAAATTGGATGCAGGTGTACATGGGTGGCAGTGGCATCTAAACCACTGTTTACTTGGTTTTCTTCTTTTGTATAGAAAAAAAACCTATTTAAACAATGGATAACTAATAAACGTAGAATTTGTACAGTTATTAAACTGATGTGATTCTATATTTTAATTTCCAGAAGACATTGTTACATGCTGAAATTAAATCATTAATATTTGTCTTTTCTTTTTCAGGCTAGAAATGCAGAAAAAGCTATGTAAGTAATTTAGTGAATTGACTACATTTTGATATGGTTAGGTATAGAATTATTATAAAAGCATTATAACTTGTATCCCATTTGGCAGGGTAGGGGTGAAATTTTTAATTGGAATTTATATAGAATCAACTTTGAGGTATATATTATTTAAAAAAAAGAATCATTCCAGTCCATTCACGAATGGCAAAGATATTGCGTAACATACATACAAAATTCCCAACCTGACAGATTATCTACCTACAGTGGCAGTGGGTAGAATCTACCTAAGATTCTACACCAATCAGAAACCACTAAAGCTAGAACTAGCTAGATTCCTTAGACTACAGAATGAGCCCTACTTCCAGGACCACACTAGCCCGGTGGCGCGCCGCACAGGTGCAAGAGGCGGGCGGGCAGCGCGAGCGGCGGCCCTACCTCGCCTCCGAGTGCAACGACCTACCGCAAGCAGAGAAGTGGCGGCTGCAGATTGTCCGGGAGATTGCCAAGAAGGTCGCCCAGATACAGAACGGTTCGATACTTTTCTTCTATCAGCAACCCGTCGCCATTTGACTGCTCGACACGTGTCTCCTCTCAAGAAAAGAAAAGATAAACGTTTATTGTTTACCTGTGTTGTTGTTGGTATATAACAGATGTTAAAACATAAATAGTTCACAAAAGCCTACCCTGTGCATACAATAATTTTCTCAATGATTTCCTGATTTTACTTTTCTTTTTTTTCCTCTTTATTTTAAGAGCTTTGCCGAATTGTCGACAATGTCGCTCTGTAAGTACTCTCACTAAAATATTCTTAGCTTACAGTCTTCTTCTTATGCCTATATAAATTAATATGTATAGTACCTATGAATGTGGAGTGAATGAATGAAATGGATTTTATTTTTTACTATCAGTCAGAATGGGACGCTTATTCCTTCACCACCAACCCGTAGCTGGATCGGCTCGGATCTCCTCTCAGAATGGAAACGATTAAGTGTATGGTCCACCACGCTGGCGATATCGTACTTCCAGCGTCATAGGATCCAGGAGCGGCTGCCCTGCTTCGCCTTTCGTGTGCAACGACTTGCCGCAAGCAGAAAACTTCTAAGAAGGTCGCATAGGTACTGCCCAAGGATAGTTGACAGGTGGCCGTAAGACACGGTTTGCCAAAACTTTTAAACATAAAATAACAGACACCAATGAAATGGATTAAATGGGTACATAATGAGCATAAAACGTAATAGTTTATCGATTCAATGTTCTGTAAGCTAATAATTGAATTGAATATACTTAAATTATAATGGTACCTTTATATTTTAAAATGTTATACTTAGTTCTAATTGAGTTTAAGGCAAGGCAAATCCATTAGGTCACGATAATTTAGAATGTCGTAAATAACCAACTAAAATTTCAGTTTATTTTTAAGTCACTTTAGTAAGTGTATTATCATGGATGATTTAAACAATCAAGAAGTTAATATGCCACCCATCGTAACTGCACAAGAACCAAGCATAAAGTCGCAAAGGCCATCAGATGTGAAATCACCAAATGCATCAATAAGTCCACCTCTAAATTTGTCGTCTCCAAAATCTAGTTCCGCTTTGCCACATCAAGACAGTCCTCGCAGAAAAATCAGCAATTCTGACTCACCAGCAAAAGGTTCCAAACGAACGTCGTCTACTAAGAGTGAAAAAAGTGCAATAGGCAGCTTATCTATCCATCCTCAGAGAGCTATAAGTCCTAGCCTTAAATCAGAAAATAATAATAACAATACGCCAGAAGCTATTGCGGGAAATAAAGAGAGAAGTTACGAGATCCCTTCTTCGACAAAGCCCAGAGATTCAAAACAATTTAGTGCAAATAATCCTGAAATAAAAACGAAAAACTTTGAAGAAAATTTACAGGAAACCGTGTCATATCTTGAACCACAAGGTAGAAAAATTAGCAAGTATGTTGATGAGATAACAGACACGGTAAGGGAACTTTCTAAGAGCTTAGAAGATTCACAATCACCTGAATTAAATAGCAATATTAATAAAATCACAAAAATGAGTAAAATTCTTACAAGCGAAGCAAATGCCTTGAGGGAATCGATAAAACATTTGTCAAACGATATCACCCGAACAAAACAGGAATTAGGTATAAATAAAGAGGAAGACGTAAATTTCCCATACCACCTTTTCCTTATTGAACTTATTATCAACAAAATTCACATGAAGTGCGAATGCTTTGAGTTCAGTTATGATAACCTTTTTATATCAGCAACATTTTTAAACAAACCTCCGATCACTTTATACGATTCATCTTATGGGAAAATTAATAACTTCAACAAGTTAAATGTGGGGAAGTCCACATTATTTGCGATGACATACGATAAAATCTGTTCTTTGAACGAATTTTTTATCCATTTACAAATTGCGAAAAAACCTCCATGTTCGAGTTGTGTTACGAAAATAGCTGAAACTTATATGGATTACTCAAATGAATTTGTGACGTTACGGGAAGAACTTTGCAAAAAATGGACAGATGAGCAACCCAATGATAATATTGTATGCACTACTTCAACTCCACTTTCCAAAAATCTGTATTATCTATCATGTTGCAATAATGATCAAAGTGATCCTATAGGCGTTATTGAAATTACAACACGTATGTCCTTTCTTGGCAAGGAGATCACGACAGCTTTCAGTGCTACGTCGAATCCGCAAGACACGTCATTTTTAATGAAAAAGGACCATGGAATTAGCCTGTACTCGTGTCAAAATGTGGAAATGGATAGACACGGCAAAATCCTTTTAGATGAAGAAGTTTTTACTAGAAAGGAACGTCCACATGCTACACATACTTCGTACACAAGAAGGGCAGGCAGTCCGGTATCGCAAAATTCTAGCGCTTATGAATCTTCGAAAAACACGATTGTTCCTAAAAATTATTACAAACCTCGTCTAGGTAAACTTTGTGAAAGTATTTATATGTACCTTCGAATAAATCTGGCTCGTAAAATAATAAATATATTTATTTTGCAGATGAGGGACCAAATTACGACGAAATATTTACTGTAATGAACGAAAACGAATTAAAAATCAAGGTGCCAAAAAGTACTAGACTTGATCGACATGCAAAATATGAAGCGATTCAAGATTTATGCACATGCGAAAGCCCTAAATACCACACTGGCGATCAGATTCAATTCGAGCTACCACGTGACACGTATCCAAATAATAGTCAAAATATTTACACATCCGATCTTAAATATTCATACAAAAAGTGTGATGCCATTTCTGACATGAAGGATAGGAAAGTAATTAATGTAACGCCCGCAAACTGTCCCGCCCCAGTAAATATAGAAAAAAAGATGCATCCCCATAAAGACGTTTTTATACTCAAAATTGGGAAAAAACTTGAAACTAAAGACAAGAAAACTGATTTAGAAATAGAACTGGTGACACCTAAAGCTCCTACAGAAAAACCTGTCGCAAATAACAAAGTATCCCAGCAGTGCAGCTCTGGCAAGCTAAATGAGAAAAATCTGAATTCCCCTAAGAAGAAAAAACCTAAGAAGGGCAAAAGTAAAACTAACGTATCAAAGAAAATAAATAAGAAAAGTAGAGCGACCAAAAAAACCAAAAGCAAGATACGAGTATAATAGCGACGCGACACCCACACGACAATTTTAAAATTCTCTGAATATTCTCTACCCATAAATAAAATATAAACTATCAAATATCAACTTCCATTGATGCTTCGTTTATGACTTCTAATAAATCTTCTGTGTATAACCAACAACAACCACTACTTGCTTTTGAAAATATTTGTATAAGGACAATTTTTTTTTAGCCGGCCTAGGCGAATTTCGGATAAGGGACCTCAACGACGAAATAAATAAACTGATGCGAGAGAAGCGGCACTGGGAAGTGCAAATAAAGGGTCTCGGCGGCCCGGACCACGCGCGCGTTGGGCCGAAAATGCTGGACCAAGACGGCAAAGAAGTTCCTGGGAACCGAGGCTACAAATATTTTGGTGCTGCTAAGGACTTGCCAGGTTAGTACACGTTTCATATTTCAATTTTACATGACTAGAAGAAGGTGGTAAAACCTGTATACGATTCGCCCGGGGCGGTACCACCGCTACACCCATTTCTGCCCTGGAATGTTTTTCAACAGTCGGGCGGTCGTTGATGCCGGTTACACTTATACAAAATGGCACGCACCGAACGCGACTGCCTTACCGATACCAATCTGCAGAATGGGCAGGTTTTGTAGCGAGGCAGCCTCACGCGACAATTCGTTGCGCGGCATACGGCTGAGGCTGCTCGCTCATACAGTACGCGGATGATTATCCGCGATTGACTGTATGACCGTACGCGTTAACTGATTAGTTAAGATTGTCACGCGTGTGTGCTTTGTCCCAACCCGTCAGGGGTGAGGGAGCTGTTCGAGCAGGAGCCGCCGCCGCCGCCGCGGCGCACGCGCGCCGACCTCATGCGCGACGTCGACGCAGACTACTACGGGTACAGGGACGACGACGACGGATTGCTGGTGCCTTTGGAGAAGGAAATCGAAAAAGAGGGTTTGTATTCATTCGTCATATTGTATAGCTGATTTGGGCTTAGCAGCGGATAGCGTGGCCAACACATCAAAAAGTTCCTGCGTATTTTTATCTATTTTATATTTTAGTCTGTCAGTAATTTAAAACATATTATTTTTTAATTATTCTTAAATATTTTTAAGATTAATAATATATGTGTATCTATATGTATAATATAATATGTATATATTTCTGTTAAGAAGCATGCAGCGAGAAACATCGTAATGTTACATACGTCATGTCAAGACATGAATGATGATGATACACTTATGCAATTATTATTGATTGTTCGTATTTCGGAAAACCATAAGCAAACCATCATAATTATTTAACTTAATAATGCCTTTAATGAACGAAAATAATAAATAAACGCTTACACATTCACACACACGCTCTAGGATTCCACAATTAACGTTAACACAAATTAACGTCCAAGCCCCGAGTATAAACATTTATCTGCCAAATAAATGTCTGCCCGGCTGCAAATAGGTTCAATTTAAGTGTAGGCTTATAATGTAAGTTTATTAAGTTGATGAAAATCTAACTACAACATGATATTTCATGTTACAGCAATATTGCATGCAGTAGATGAATGGAAAAATAATAAAGAACAGGATAAAGATCAAGACGTCCCTGAAGAAGAAAACATTTATCCGGAGGATGTAAGTTTTATAATTTATCAAAATTTATCCTACACGCATAAACCTTATTACTGGTATAACCATTATTGCTCGGTGGACAATATAGTATATTTGTATTGTATGTTAGGATGTGCGAGCGAGAGAGATGCGAAACGATACTCTTAATTGTCTAGCGATTTATTGATCGCCTAACCTACCCATTTCCTGCAGCCTGAAGACAAGCGCGTGGATGACGACCAGGGAGACATGGGCGTGGGCGAGCGCGCGTCGGCCGCGCTGGTGGCGGTGCCGTCGCAGCGCGACGTGGAGGAAGCGCTGCTGCGGCGCAAGAAGCAAGAGCTGCTCGAGCGCTACGGCTGCCTCGACGTCAAGACGGAGGGGGCGGAGGGGATGGAGGCGAGCTGACGATAACGACGCCGTTTATTTTTAAGTACCGATTATATACATTTTAAGAGATATTTTTATCGTTATTTATTTCACACTTTATTGTATCATCATCAGTAGTCCACTACTGAACTAATGGCCTCTTTTAAAATAGGTGGATTTGTCCATGAGAGGCCATGCCATGCAGTTGGTGATAGCAGTAGATGGTAGATGCTGCACAGAGGCGTCTGCTGCTCGTTCTTCGTTATATTCCCTTAGTCGCTGAGAACGACACTCGCGAAGAGGAGGGGTGGGGTGGTGACGATTGTATT
>DWLO01001593.1:0-14503 GCA_018245335.1 Dalla quadristriga | reverse complement strand
GGCAAAGGCAAAACAGTTCAGTGCCTTTTCCTCATCTGTTTATCATCCGATTTCCTTATTTTTGTTTTGTTTGGTAGCTATGGAAAAGCTATAGCTATGAATAAAAATAATACTGGCAACATGCAAATTCATATGTCAATATTCATAATCAATTATGATTATCTGGTGTTACTTTCATTAGTTAATCCGGAGAGATCACTTGTAGCATAAAATGAAGTTAGCAGGAAACATCACCTCAAGTTTACGGCCTGAAGTAAGCTGCTGTACCAGAGACCAATGAGAACTGGCTAACATGTCTCATCTGCTACCAAAACGCTCCTAACATTATTGCACTAGACAGGGCGATGACTGACTGACCTTGAGTGGATCTTCCATCTTGTTGCACTCGCAGACGCCGCACATGCAGGTGCCGCGGTTGGAGCAGAGCGGGCCGGAGCTGGCGTTGGTGGGGCGGCAGCCGCGCTCCAGCTCCAACGAGACGCCGCCGTGCGCGGAGCACTCGCAGCCCTTGCCAAAGCGCCCCGGCCGGCACAAGCACACGCCGCACGCGGAGGTGCCCTGCCCGCTGCACACCGACGGACTGTCGTCGTACGCCTGACCACAAACGTTGGTTATTATACTACACGTACTTAAAATGCAATATATGCATCATAGTGTGTGAAAATTAAAGTGTTGCACTAACCATAAAGCCTTACCCCCTTGATCATTATATGGCTTCATTTTATTAAAACAAACGAGCCCCTCCTCTGGTGTTGCTCGTGTTCATACGTTTATAGGCGGCGGTCACCTCTTACCCTTTGTGTTCTATCATAGTGGTATCGTTGCAGAATGGACATAAGGCCCTTGTCACGTAAAGCTACTTTAAAAAAATGGGCGTTAATTTTAACAAAAATTATTAAATGCTTCGCAATCGACCATTTTACAGAATTCACTAAAGTTCGATCTTGTAGCTACAACTTAACATTACAGCTGAGTTTTTAAGGCCAAATAATATCGGCGTTGCTAGAAACTAATCAGTTACTAGCTTTACGCCTAACTAGCCGATCACAGAGTGATAAACATATTTTTTTTTATCTTCTAGTAATTTAATAAAAAATCGAGTTAATAATGGAACAGCTCTATCTGTAAAGGCCTAAAATGTTGCCACTGGCTGGTCAGGCTATTGCTATACGATTGAAATAGCAGACTTGGGTGGTCCGTTGGTTAGCTCAGACTATATTAAAAAGTGAAATCGTGTACTCACATGATGCCCGGGATGTTCGCAGGGGCAGTCACACAGCATCTCCAGTTCCACAGTGAGGCTCTCGGAAATGCCCACAGGGTAGATCGTAAAAGTCTGTTTCCACTTGCTGGGATCTTTGGGACATTCCTTCAGCGTGATCTCGGCACTAAACTCTACTACATCTCCTACCTAAATCAAAATAAATAAACGAATATTATTATTATTCAATTTGGAATTACACTTTCAGCTTTTTGTTTTGGCTCCCACATATTAGCGGTCCATTGCAGAGCACGGATCTCTCCACACAACTGAGGAGGTCAGTAACGTTCAAACGGTTTCCATCAGCTGCTAGCCGCTCCAGCGCAGTCCTTGGTGCAGCAAGTTCTTAGGCACTATATAGGCCTCCGAAAAGACTTAACGACTGCTCCTGCCTACTTAAAATGCACTCATATGCGCGGAAATTTTCTGCCTACTTAAAATGCACTCATATGCGCGGAAATTTTCTGCCTACTTAAAATGCACTCCTATGCGCGGAAATTTTGCCACTAGTGACCGCGATGAAGCTCTCGTCCGCCTTCGTGTCGTTTAACATTTTCAAAAAATTTGATTTACAAGTGGTTATACTACTGAAAAAACCTCACGAAAACAATATTGTACCTATATTGAGCATTATTATCGGAAGGTTGTTAGTACCGAGGCAACATACCTTAAGCCCATCGCACTTGTTTGTTTGCGCTACGTTATCCTTCTCGCCCAGACAGGATGAGTAATACAATATTTGCACGGCGTCACTCGATGTGTCCTTCATTTCAACCGTCGACGTGATTTTCTGCAAAGAATATGAGCCATTTATTGTCACGTATTATTTTACCATATAAATAGTAAAACTTAATAAGGAGAGTGGTTGTTGTTGTTGTTAAGTCATACTTTATTCCAAATAAAAGTATTATAAGTTGATTTCTTGCCAGCTTTCAACACAAAAGAATGACGAAGACGAAGAAATTACATTGTATGAATTCTGTTGGGAGTGGTTATTTATTATTATTCAAAAACTGAAGGTATTCTGTGCAGTTGTCGTTATTCGGAAGCTTTTATTTTAACTTTAAAAATAAAAGTATGTTCCAACTAGATTATTAAAGTGCTGGGATTAGGTTGGGCTCTATACCAAACATGCACAACATGCAAACACAACACAACATGCAAATGCAAATACAAACTCGAGCTTTTTTTATTCGAAGCCAATCATTTGATCATGATTTCACTGGTCGAGAAGATATGGCGTAGGAAGAGGCACGCTTGTCTAGGTGGTAGTCTAACAAGCAGTCTTCCTCGCTGCTTTACATTTAAGTTTTTAAATCTATTTATTAATTTGATATGAACTTAATAACATACCTACATGTAGGTATCCGGGAAAACGTGGATAAGAAAGGCAAGGCATAGAGAAGAGTGGAAGAGGTTGGAGGAGGTCTTTGCCAAAGGGACAAAGGGCACGGATGGACACGGATTAAGAAGCAGAAACAAAAATAAAGGAACACATAATTAGCACTTTCATCCAAGAGAGGCTTAAAATGAAATAAAAGAAAAAGATACCTCTATATTATTAAGTTTGACACATTCTGCCAAACTATAAGAAAGTGCGTCGATAGAAGTTCACGTGGAATCGTTATTAACCTTACGATTCTACGTTTACTACCTCGTATGAGTTGTACTTTCTTATAGTAAGGCCGCATTTCATTCCAGAAGTGATATCGCGGAAGTCTTGCTCGCATTGTCGTTTACTGTCGGACACTTCTCGCAAGTGGAAACACGAGTGGTGATAACAAAGATGAGCTCACGTTGTACTGCTCGCGCACGAGGTCCACGACGTTGTCGGAGTCTTCACTAAGGATGCCGCTGCTGGAGCCCTCAATGTGCTTGCTCAGCTGCTCGTACACACTGATCTGCTCTGCGGTCACGGCGAATATCACGTTGATCGCGTGCTCTTTCACCTGTTCGCGACACATGTTCGAAACGAAAGTACGATGAACACATTTGTGTATTAAATTCAGGGTGTCTGTACATCGGTTGAATGTCGTGTCTTCGTCGCGATTGTAAGTGAGCAAGAGAGAATGAAGTGTTAGTTTCAGACGAAATTTTACGAAGATACGACACTTCACAATGTGAGTCAACTATTTATACTGGACTATTATAGAATCAGTTACCCAAGCCCATATGTCTCGATCTCAGAACCAAAAGGACAGAAGTCCATTTTCGGCAAAACTTACTTTTATACCCTACAGGTTTGGCGGTAGTTTTTGTTTCTCTTTTGTTTAGTCGATAAGTGTTTGTATCTCATTTAAATTCAAATAAGTATTCGTAAAAACTATGCGATCGTGGGTTCGCGAAGCGGATAAAGTGTTGACAAAATGTCATGATGGAGCTTATATTGCTCTAATCTCAAGTAGCATAAGTGAATATAGGATCTTTTAGTCCTGACTTTGATACTGAGCTTATATAAAGGCTTTAGAGAATTGAAACCGCAGTAACGACGATTGACTGATTTACACAATTTATTGACACAATTTACAATACACTTTATTAAAATTTACAATACAATTTACACCAGGACAGAAGAAATATATAGACAAGTGCAAATAAACACATACTATTATACGGTGTTTGTTCACTTTGAAAATGCGTGTATTATTAACTGACAGTTGATTAATATGACGCATATAATAATGAGTCTGTAAAACGAAATAACACGGTGTAGTTGGAATGATAATATAACTTAAATCAGCATACCATAATTTACTGAGGCATTTACATTGACTGTAACTGGAAGAAAAGATCCTACGAAGATAGGACCTACGAAAAAATTATCAACTTGCAGCCTCGAATCTTACAATAAAAGTAATATTAAAATGGAATGTCATTTTAATGCTATATAACCCATTCATAGAGATCTCACAGACAACAGACCAGACAATTTAATATGTAATGCACATACCTTAAAGTTGATTTGCGATATGCTGGGGTAATCCTGAATAGTCGAGTGAGTGTACTGGTTGTTTTCCATGTGACATTCTCCGTCGTTCGGCGGTATAATTCCTCCCAGCTGTGAAGAAATGCACGTATTTGAGTGGAACATACATCATATAGGAAATACTAGATACCAATCAGACCAATCACTGCTAAGCAAATCGACATGTTCCGAATGTACGACTACAATGGGTTGAAGAAAATGACGAAGCGACTAACTTACGAGTTCAAAATTCGCGCGTAACTAACTTCTTGGATTAACCCGTTCATGCGCGAACTTCAGAGCGAGTGCACGAATCAAGATAATGGACCGGCGAATTTTGATACCGAATGGAATCTATTTTCAATTACTACCGCGTTGAACGCTCCTGGATTCGCGGCGAATTCGCCTCATGTGGACAAGATCATAATGTAGGGAATCTGGCATCCCGTACGCGCGTTTAATATATTAACTACCATAATTTTAACATATGATTCCATCCATCCATCCATCCATCAGCCTTAAGAGGTCCACTGCTGGACATAGGCCTCCGATAATCGACGCCACTCCGACCGGTCCTGTGCCCTCTGAGTCCAGCTGTGTCCCGCTGTTTTCTTCAGGTCGTCAGTCCACCTTGTCGAAGGGCGACCTGTGTTCCTTTTCCCGAGTCGTGGTCTCCATTCGAGGACCTTTCTTCCAACATATGATAACATAATCATAACATATGATGAGACAGAAGTAACATTTAATTATAAAAGGTGATCTTACCTTGCCGTCCCCGGCGTAGTGGAAGCCGGCGTCGGTGCTGAAAACGAGCAGACGGCGCGCGTGCTCGCGCCACCCGATCTCGTCGTTGCACACCACCGCCTGCATGATGGCGTCGAACCCACCCTCCGGCGCGTCCAGGTTACCCGACACGTCCGCGCGCGCCACGGCTTTCTGCCAACGACACGACCAAAAGTAGAGCATAGAGATACAATTATAGTAATATATGGAGTGGACATGTCAAACAAAAACCAATAAATGTCACTCGTCGTCACGAATGAAAACTAGGTCTTATTGAAAATAAAAATGACAACAAAATTAGATTTGATAAACAACTGATGTTTCATGATGAAGTCATCATGAAAAATGTGGTAGAATAGATAACTTACATCAAAGAAGTCTGTGTCGTTGCTGAGCGACATTTGATTCTGATAACCATAAGGCGCCGCACAACCGTCGCACGGAGAAATCAAACTGAAAATAAACTTTTTATGTTAACATATCATACATTCATTTGTTAGTTTATGAGTTATTGGTAGCGCCTGAGTTCAGACCGACTGACAACCTTTTCTTACCAATAAACAGCTTTTACGCGTCGTTATTAAAGGTTTGGTTACATTCACAATTACATCAAGGCACACACGAATTTTATCTAATAGACAGTTGCTGTTGGCTTATACTCCTTTACAGCACCACCGATCAGGGTGGCGAGAGCGTGCGAGAAGAGCTCAGCCAGATATAGACAAAACAAAGGACGAGGTTCGGAGAGAAACACACAATACCCAACTTGTCCGCAAAGAGTAGTAGCAACTCACTTGCGAGCAAGCTGGCACGTCTGAATAGTCATTTATGATACACCTGATAACATGAAATAATTACATCTACACTTTGACCGCGGCTTTGTTAGTCCTTCTATCACGCAGCAACACAGCGACGGATTGACGTGATTTTTTGCATAGAAATAGTTTATGACCCGGAGAGTCTCATAGGCTATTTTTATCCCAAAAAAATACACGGTCCAATAATGCGCAAAAATAGACAACAGAAGATAGCACTCACTTCTTGGGAACAGTCGAGACATACGGCATAACTAGTTTGTCTACAAAAGAGCCAAAACCGATGCGGAAGTTGGAGGTGATGTTCCTCATGGTGCTGGACAGCAAGCTGCCCAAGGTGCTAAGTTTCTCCTTGTCGTTCTTCATCGAGCGACTCAAGTCCATGAGGTAGTACAGATCTACCGGGTAGTCCTGGGCTTGGGCGTATGCGAAAGTCATCTTCTGCATTTGATCTGAAATTACGCGAATCTATTCAGTAATTCAATTAATCAAGATGGATTTGTTAGTCATCTATAGATTTTATAAAAATCATTGTATTCGTTCTAAAAACTGCACGTTCTTTTAGTCGGCTAACTGTTCAAGAGTTAAATCGTTAAGTGTTTGGTAATAACAGCAAGAATCACGTTACTTACCAATGAGAACGTTAGTAAGAAAGTAATTTGAGCTTTACTGCTGTTGGCTACGAATGATAACAACCAGGACCGACTGTCTAACGTGTCCTCCGAAGAACGGAAGCGCTTACGATATTTTGGTCAGTAGAGTTCAACCATCCATCTATTGTCTACGCCCATGGTTGCATAACTTTGTCGACCAGTGCCTATAGTATGACACATGCCACGGAGCTAGCGCTGTTTACTTACTCATCCTTAGCATGAGCTTCACCCTTTGAGGTTTGATCTGCACCAAGTTCTCGCCAGTGGCGCCGCCCGCCGCCATTTGTCCGCCGCCCACAGCACTGCTGCTACCACTACTGCCCATGGACTCCTCGGAATACGACGATTCCATGCTCATTATGCCTCGAGCTACAAATAAATACATGTCAAGAGGTACGACTGGTAAAAATTTACTGATTCAATTATGTAGAATCGCTCTAATAGGATGTTTCCGCTTGTTTTGTTTAGGTTCCTGACCATTCTTGGATACATTTTGGTGTATAATAATCTTATGAACGATTTATTTTTGTTTTTACCCTATCGTAGGACCAAATATTTGAATTTTTTTCATTGTTATTACAAAAAAAACTACAAAATGTCAGGGTCATAATCCAAATTAAATCAAACGTGTTATCTAAGGTCACAATCAACCGGTTTTCAAATGTTTGTGTTGTCTTCCTTTTGAAGGCATCTTACCGCGTGTGAGCTCCCTGTTGTACACAGGGTCAATGGAGTACTGGTTATCGTGGCTCAAGATGTACGCTTCGTTGCAGCCGGCCGTGCCGCCCTCCATCGCGGGGTTGAAGCAGCGGGGCCCGTTGAACTCGGGGGCGAAGCACCAGGCGCAGGTGGCGGTGCGCGCGCATTCGCTGCACGTAGTCTTGCCGGAGCACGGGTTCTGCGCCAGCAGCTGTTCCGCGCGCTGCGCCGCACACGAGAGCATAAGCCCCGCCCACACGCACAGCAGCAAACTCGATCGATGCGTGTTCATTCTATGTTCGTTTCGATTTCTTATTGATTACTGCAACAAACGCGATTTTCAACATAACTTTCAGTTCGACGCTATCTAATGGGAAGGAATCATTTGATGTTCACCAGGAACTTCGTATAAGGTAGTAGTTTTTACAAATATTTGTCTATAAAATGTCAATTAAATTTGATTATATGTATAGGTGTTTTGGGTACAAGTAGATATTACCTACTTATCTAAACAGCTTTTTGATTTGTGCGTATGGTGTTATGCATGTAACAACCGTGCGTCCACCTGTGGGCGAGAACGGGCGCGGGATAGAAAGGGCGCCGCCCACGCACATTGATCGAGGTCGTGGCGCCCAGCGGCCACACCACAACAAAATCTTGTCATTTTAGAACCTTGATAACGAATGCGTTAATATTCTTAACGATACACATGAATATCGTTTAACTACTGCTTTTTTTATTTATTTTCATTTATTCAAACTAATGTTCACAGCATTTTACAATTAAATCTTACTTATCTTATGCTACTTATCCATAAGCCAAATTGAATATTAACTATGTTCATTGAAATTGCAAGAAGGTATGTAATATTTGTAAGTTACGTTATGAGATAGTTACTTAAGCTTACGCAGTTCTAGAACCCACGGCACTTTTCCCGTAATCTCTGTAAGCTTATGTAAATTCCAAATACATCGCATAAATCACTTATCACTTTCTACCCAAATAATCTGAATCAATAATATGGAATGGATTTAGTTGCTTCACTGAAACTTAAAAAAGAATTGAGGTAGGTATATTAATGAGAAATTAATAGTGATGTCAATTAGATATTATAAAAACTAATTTAAAAACAATAAGTTGAAATTTAAACATCGCCAACATTGTAATCAAATATACATCACTGTAGTTGATGAAATCATTCATATTAGTCATACAACGATCGATGCCATCAGCGACGGAATTATTACTATTTATTTATGATTTGTTATTTATTAAGCTTTACAGTGTTTAAGTATTTTGTACTTACTCTATCTCAAGAACTTAACAAACATTTAAGAGTTTTTGGACATTTTAAAACGTAGGTATAAATAACTTTAGGTACTTACTTTACAAATGAACTCAAATTTAACTAGCACTCAAAATATTAATTGTTGACCAGTTCAATCTTGTAAGATTCAATACGATAAGTCAATAGTAAAACAGACAGCTCTATAATTGGCTCAAAACAGTCAATATCAAGATAATAAAGTCATGTTTGGTCACACTTCTTATCACAGCAGTTGAATCACATCAACCACATTTCTTAAAAGGACTGTTCATGGATAGGTCCCGTATAATTGGATATCTAAAATTTTCCTTGCAGCACCATTTAAAAATTTGCACTACTGTTTTGTTAAATCAAACTTCTTGTATGAAATTCCACCAAATGAGTATCCTTCGTTAACCATAGAATAAATAGGTCACTTAACAGTTTCGTGAATTTGTAGTCCGACTATTATTTAGAAAAGATTTTTTGATTTATAAACGCAGGTCTGGCGACTGCAGCGCGCGACCTGCTCGCGGCGGATACACGCGTGACTAATTGTACAGAAAATAACTTTGTCAGTGCATGATACAACACAACGGCGCCGTCACCGTTCCTTCTTGGAACCGATACACGGTCAATGAGATGACGACTATGACGAGTATGATTCGCGGCTTGCATACGAACGTACGGTCACACAGACATTCAGAAAATTCGCGGAACGTGTAGAAATTTACAGCTAATTTCAATAGATAGATAATTTATTTATTTTGTTTCATTATTTTACAGTACATGACAGTCTACCCTTATCGGGAGTACAATAATACATTCATTTAATTAATCAAAATGTTTGTCAAACAATGTTAATATTCGTATGTTTTTCCATTTATCACAGTTTTAATTTGAGTAATTTAGAAATCCGTCATAGTCATAATAGCATTTGGATATAAGTAATTGTTTGATCTTGTTGTAAAAAATATGATTCTTGTGTATTTTTTAAAGTATATTCGGTATTTTATTGTAATGTTTTACATTATAATGCTAATTAATATAACAGTCGAAAGCAACAGCCATAAGGAAAACGCGAGTAATTAAATATTTTTGTACGATAGAAAAACACAGTCTTAATGCATCTAAAATTGATTGATAGGAGACCCAATGAAGAGAAGTGGTCGACAAGTAGAACATCATGATTGAATGGCGATCAGATAAGAATTTTGATATTTAAGTTAACTAAAGTTAAGTTAGCTAACAGATACAAAGGTCAGACTTGATGCCGAATGTAATTTTCGACCAGTCGACCTCGAGTGGTAGCCAGACTCCTTGGTAGGTGCAATTATAAAGTTAAAAGTAGTTAAAGAAGAATCTTGAAAGTTATTTATATAACATACCTACTTAAAAAGCATATAAATTTATATCTCTTTGTAAACATACATAAGATTATGATTAAAAAACAAACATGGTTTTGATCTTGATACATAGAAGACAAAATCTATAATAGTATAAAAAAGGCAGGTTTTCATTACGTGTGCTAAACTGACACTGCATTGGCTTGTTTAACACAAACACCGGTGTTTAGTAGGTCGTATAAATGATGACTCAAAAATCGATCTCATATGGGTTCTTATTACGCCCATGGCGTACTCCACCTATTATTGTACGAGTTAACATGCTAAAAAAACTAAAGAAAAGAAAAACGTTTATTCTTTACTGTAATATGGTTTATAAAAGATGAACCAGAAATAAATAGTTCACAACTAAATTGCTTGCAAAATTGGTGATTTTACGTGTATTGAGATTATTTCAAAACTTATACAGTAGATGTAAGTTTGTATGGTAACTTTTATTATTTTTGAATTTTTCATACTTAATTGAAATCAAAGTACTTCCGCGGAGAACACCTAGTTTTTAAGTAATTTGTTTCACCAATGGCATAATGGCTAAATTAAGCATAAGTTTTATCAAAATAATTTACTACGGCTTCTAGCTAAGTGGGCAATCGGTGTTGGCACTTGGACTAAGTGGGCGGCGCAAGAATCTCATGATATTCACATCCTTGTATATAACTACTCACATGATCTTTTTGACACTCATGTAACTTTCATTTATAATTAACAGTTACCTACTCCTAAAGTGGAGAAATCCTAGTTATTACAACTAAGAATAACTATAGGCATTACTCACTTACCGACCGAACTATCTTGGGGCAGGGCCGCACTGAAAATCGGCGTCATGGTTTCATTGAAATCATGGCAAATGCTGAGTGCGGTAATTTTTTGTTTCATAACACTAACTCTTATAATAATGTAGACTGTGTAAATGTTTATATGTGTGCATTTTCAACTGGGCCACAGCATAGTGTATTCCGCTGCGACAACATTTATCAGTGTAAATAAAAATAACAAATTAGGTATTTCGGATACACGATAAATAACGGTATCAAGATTTTAAAACAACAAGGTTTTGAGACAGTGCAGCATTAATGGTCTAAAAGTGGTCAAGAGCTGACAAGAACTTTCAACAACTCGCGCCAAAATATGCGCAGAAAAGCTATTATCTTTTAGATAGACCTAAGGCTTAAAATTGAACTTGGAATGTTTTTTACACCACATTTCATGAACATGCCAGTAATGTACTTTAAATAAATTAAATACAACCTTCTAAAACTATCCGGTAAGACTAACATTTTCTTTTTCCGTTGTTAAACTTTTACAGGCACAAGATAAAATTAAAAATTCCCTTTTTTTTTTGCACGTGAGTAAATATTTGTTCTTTCGACAATAATATATTGCTGTAACATATTATTATACTCAATTTTATTTCATAGCGGCATTTTTTTATAATGCGGCGAACGAATGACTGTAACAGAACCGTACCCCCTATACAGTATGAGTATACAGTGCAACCTGAAGCAAGTTGCCATATATTGACGATAACGGTTGAGGGTGCAGCGGGGTGAACGACCTCTCCCGTTGGCTCGAGCGGCGGCGCCACTATTACATACATAAAACGTCTCATATAGGACTATGTCTGCAAAAACGTGACCTTCCCACCTCCTGATTAAAGACAGTATACTGGATTAAAATCAGTTGAATGCTTTAGTTAGAGTATGCGACCATTGAAAACTAGCTGTTTCCTGCATGTTCGCTCGCGTTTTGTTTTTTACCTAAATTGCCTTTTGGTGGTTCATGCATGTGTGACAAACGAGGAATGATTTTCTTGCCAAAAACATTGAGATACTTTGCCATTCACTTTTGATAAACCGTGAAATATTTGCCAATTTAGATGTCTCATATAGCTCAGGACTTTCTACAACTTTCAACTCACACACTGGGCAGCCTCACTTCAAAATATATGATGTTCAAGATTATTATATTTTTTTTACTTTGTAGTGGCTTATTATCTATATCTATCTTACCAAAAAATTAAGTGGAATATCTGTCTTTAATATTTAAATTTTAAATGGAATATGCTATTTATATGACACTTAAACATAATCAATCATTTTCAGAATTTTTGTCTATTTGTCTGCATTTTTTTGTATCGGAAAGGTTCCGAAACCGCGTCTAGAACCGCTTGTACCCCAATTTATTTCAAACTGCCAACATATAAGTATATCGAACTTCCACGCGAAGTCGAGAGTACTTTCTAGTACTATAATAAATCTCAAAGTACACTTTATCTGGACAGTAAATATCCTTCAAAATTTCGGTTAGGGAACTAGCAAGATAGAAGCCAAAAACATTTTTTTAGAATTATTGCCTGTTTCTCTGTTGACTTTAAAAAAAACTATATCTAACACAAAACATGAAGACTTTTATTTATACCTCTATTTCTCAGTATTTTGTAAGGGAAAAACGTAACGTAACGTAACGTAACGTAACGATGAAATATACAATTTCATTACTTCCGACTAACTGTGTATTATTTTTCTTCGATTTGAGCATGAAGCACACCTAAATAAAAGATCTTCTGTATGAATTCAGCGTTCCTAATATTTGACCCTCCAGACCATTGAAAAATATGATGAAAGTCTGAGTGAAAAATCATGTGTATCTATTTTAACTTCTACTATAAAACTAAATGGGCACTTATTAAAATAGTTATTTCGGAAGCCTATATATTATTATAATATATATCTCAAATTTAATACTGCGGAATACGTTCATACGAAGAAGGACTGGCTGACTTATAACTCACTTTATGGTAAACATACTCAAACAACAGAACAATATTATTAAAATGGACAAATTAACAACATATTACTTATGTCACACATTTCAAATGAATCTATTCTCTACTATTATGAAAACTGTAACAAATCTATGCATGTATTTGTATATTAAACAAAGATTGAAAATATTCCATCCATCCATCAGCCTTTAGAGGTCCACTGCTGGACATACGCCTCCCCTAATCGACACCACTCTGACTGATCCTGTGCCCTCTGAATCCAGCGGTTTCCCGCTGTTTTCTTCAGGACGTCACTCCATCTTGTCTAAGGGCAGTCTGTGCTCCTTTTTCCGAGTCGCGGTCTCCAATCGAGGAAAATTTAAAATATTATAACCTGGGTTCTATTGTAGAGATATGTACTGTAACATACATGGTTTGTAATATGTAAACCATCATACAAAAACTATACAATAAAAAACATTAATTCACAATGACTAAACCTACACACCCTTATTAACAAAAAATAACAGAAACAACAACAAACAAACAATATTGATTAGCAAGCGGCGCATATTTGAAATTATTATTCAATAAGATAATTTAAAAAAGACTTGGGTCTCTATGAATAAGAATGTTTATGGAACCCTATAAATACTGGTCATTGTTATGACGAGATAAATGATCAGATGAACCATGTTAGGCTGATTGACACTTTAATTTGATTACTAGCTAGTAAACAGTTATATCCAAGTGGTTAAGACTTCGATCTCCAGCTCAGGGTGTCGAGGTTTCAAACATCAAGTATCGAACGTCTTACTTTTTCGAGTTATATGAACTATCGCCTAAACTCTTCTTGTTTGCAGGAGACTCATGCTCATTAGTGGGCTGGAGTAGGTTGATGATGATGATGATGAGTAAGTAAAGTCAAGGATTGTAAATTCAATTCAATCTTTAACTTATAAGGTGCTCATCAGCTATTTGATAAATAATGTACCATCAAAGTTCAATTGCTTTTTAAAAATTAGACATAGGTATAAGTAACATTATAAAATAGTATGTACATACACTTTGGATTTTTTTTTAATGATGTTTAGGTGTGGCGTAATTAATAAACAAATCACAGATATTATTAAGTCTCGTAATAATCAAAGGGCGTGGTAATTTACGAATGGCACGGTACGAAAATTGAGGATAAGAAAAGATTGAGGTCACATCGAGGTGGCAAGGTAAATGATGTGATGAGGAAACTCCTGAACATTCCCTTACAAGGCAAACATAGTTAAATGGTACTCCTGTTACTCACATGTTTATACAGTCATTGATTATAAGTCACAAAACAGCAAACATTTCGGATTTCTTTTGTTGTACGATCAATAATTAAAACAAAATTTTAACTTTGAAATTAAAGATATTAAAAATTATTACTACACAATACAACAAACAAATAAAATAAAATCTGATTTTATTTTCATTTCAGCACTCACTCATCCGTAGACAACTTCACATCACATCCTTCATTCGTTTTCAAATAAAACCAACCAATCAGAAATCAGTATTTATCCGTAGCACAGTGGTTATTTGGCACAGCGTAACGATACCTAACTAAACGACTATTCCACTATGTCATTATGTACTTAATGTATTATTTTGTCCTCTGTGGTCCTGTTTTTTATGTACGATATTTAAGTTCAGTTATATATTCCATACAAATAAAGTACTCTGTGTATTCCATGCATGTACATTGCGTACTTAACGGTTTGCCCCTGTTAGTATTCCTAGTACTTAGTACCCTAAAAGCCACTGCTAGCGAATTTAAACTAATGTTTATTTGTTAATGATACACTATGCAAC
>DWLO01001592.1:0-14503 GCA_018245335.1 Dalla quadristriga | reverse complement strand
TTATTTTTACGTTTATAAGTTGTAGCACTAATAATCTCACTTAGTATATTCCTACTAACGCTATTTCAGAACCACCACACGGCAATAAATATACAATTAAATTATGCAAATTGTTTCAAAAGTTTTCAGACGGCCCAAACTTTTCGTATTTCCGCGAACTGTCATTTCGGAAAAAAAAACAGTTATTTGCATCACTCGCGTAAAAAGTTTAGTGCGCGGTCGTTGTTTCGGAATCATACGATCACATCATAATATTCGGTTGGATCCGAAAGTCGTATTCCCATTTCCCGCTGGTATTGCCCAGGTCCGGATCCAATCGGATCCCAGAGTACACTGCTTTCAACGTAGCACCGCTCTAAACACGCATGCGCCGTCTCTAAGAGACAAGCGCTACCCTTACGATTTCTAAAGGATGTAGATCTAATACTTACTAAAAATAAAACCAGTTTATAATTTTATTGAATCGTTAATCATCCATTCATCAAAACCCATCACCGACCCACTACTGCTGACCGAGGGTCTTCTTTCAGGATGAGAAGGATTAGACAATAGTCTACCGCGCTGGCCATGTGCGGATTGGCAGACTTCACACGTCTTTGTGAACATTATGGCATGTAGGTTTCCTCACGAGGTTTTCCTTCTACGAAAGCAGATGATATTCAATTACTTTAAGCGCACATAGCTTAAAAAAGGCCGAAGAGGCCGAAGTCTTAACCACTTGTCTTATCATTCGTTAATGTAAATTAAAATATCACTGACGTACCTGTAACATAAGTTAAAACTTACAACCTTCGGAAACCACCAAAGATGGCTAATAAAAATAGTTGATTTTGGTTTTCATTCATAATTTGTATTTCTCGAGAAAATTTCAAGTAGTCCTGTTTTCTTTTTATTGATACTTTGATGATATAGACAAGAAAAATATGTTCAAATATTAGGTTCATAATCCTATGAAGGAAAATGAGGGATTGAAAACTCACTAAAAACCGCTCTATCACCTTAAAAAGTGTACATCAGGTTTCTTCATTTCTTAGACAGAAAGTTGTCGAAAGACGTTCACGGCTGAAAAGGGTTTAGCGGTGGTGTCGCCCCGGGAGAACCATACAGGTTTTACCACATCCTACATCCTGTTGAAATTTACTAGAGTTGGTGTCACAAACTTATACATATTAAAATTTATCAGATGTTTAACAGATGTCGCTGTGAATATTCGGCTACTGGAACGTATTACTTTGCTAATTTTTACCATTCAATAAAATTGAGAATGACTGTCAGTGATATTAAAATTAAGGTCAATAATAATAATTAATAAATGGAATATGTTATTCATGTGACCCGAACACATAATCAACCGTTTTTAGAATTTTTGTATGTGGGTATGTGTACGTTTTTTGTCGCGAATAGGCTCTTTAACCGGTGTACGGATTTTGATGAAATTTTCAGGGATTATAGAGGATAAGTCATGGTATATCTCATTGTCACAAACGTTTTTTTAGTTATACCCCCTCGCGTCTATACCCCTTATCATAGCTATCCCTGGTTTATAATATTTCAGTAAGAAACGGTTGATTATGCAAATAACAAAGTATTTATTATAAAATAAAAAAAGTTGTTATTTCTTGCTTTTCCTACTCACTTTACAATGTTAGTTACAAAATTAAATAATATTAGAGCCTAGTTACATTTATACTATTAGATTGAAATATACACTTAGTTTTTTTTTCCTTTTACATTCCTAGGTACACTTTACATTTAGTCATATATTTTGCAATCATTTTGCGAGTCACGTTATTTTATATAATTCAAGATATATTTATAAGTTATATTAATTAATATGACTCTTTAGAGAATAAATTATTAGTCATATTAATATTTCCTCTTTAAGTTCATAATGTATAAAGTTATCATTTTAATGTTATTTTGAAGAACTTTCCCAGGACATCTGAAAGTATAATATATAACAGAATAATCGGCTGCAACGAATGCAGTGAAAATCTGTAGACTAGATTAAAATCAGTGGGAAGAACTTATAGATTTATACGACTCTTTAGCTCCTTAGCTCCTTAGTCTCTCGCTTTTAGTACTCAACTCTGCGTAGTTTTCAATTTTAACTTTTCATATTCACTGCATTTAAACATTAGCTCCTCTTTCTCTTCAAACGTATTCGACGACCTCAAATGTTCTGCTATTGATCTTTTTTACCGTTATTCATAAAAGGCTGTGGACGTCGCTTTTATCTTAACAGTATTATTCTTATAATCGGCTTTTTAGATATCGAAGCGGCTAAGATAAATCCGCCGTTTGAAATAATGTTATTCATACCGAATATTCAGGGATTATCATCTTCGAGCTGAATGGATTCGATAAAAATTCATTTCAAGGACAAAACGATCCTGTCTTCGCAACCGAACCCAATTTGCTATCTCTTTGATCCAGATTATTTCAGATACTAATTATTTTTATATGACGAACCTTATATTCGCTTTCAGTGTCGCTTGGGGAGTAAATAATATGTTATTTTTAGGTAATATAAGGTTTCTCATATTATTTTTCTGAATAATGTTTGTCTTTTGTCTCTAAGAAAAAACATACTGATCTAGAGAGCGTTTTCACACTACACGATACGACTTCGACTATTGCCCCGATATAGTAATCCGGCTACTCGAAAGCATCTTTTCGAAACCACCTACTATCCTATGCTCTGTCATCCCGATATCTAGCAGGGAGGTCTAGTTCTTGAAAGGATTTTGTTAACCGGGACAATATTCCTGTCAGAACGCACGTTTCTGCAACGTGTTGGTACTGCATTACTTGAGAATGAGTCGTACTATCCACGGTTCATCCGATGACTTGCGATTATACGTACCGAATAATGGAGCTTTCATAAAGGTCCTCAAGATTATGTAGCCTTGGTATTAGTGTTATTACGAGTAAGTGCTAAAAAATTTAAGTAAATTCATCAAACTAGTGACAACACTGTTGTCTGCCCGTATAGATGTTGACTATTGTAACATCTTTTGTTAACCAACACAGAGGTTCTAACCCCGTAGAATTTTTTTCTTCTGTGCCTACGGTTTATTATTTAAATAAACGTTTTTCTTTTCTTTTCCTCTTTTTATTCAAAGATTGCATGATTCAATGCTTGTTTGGTATAAATAATAATGTAATAGCACTATTAAAGCTACTTTTTTGATATGTATGATCAGTGATATATATTATTATATTATAAAAAGTGGTCGCAGCAGGAAGCTAAATTGAAAATCACCCTTGAAAAATCTAAGTACACGGCAGTGCGCCAGACCAAGTTCTAGTAAGTAAAAGTAATATTATGAAGCGAAGAACGATGGAAAAAAAAATTACCCGGTAACTACCTTAATATTATTATTTATTGGTTGATTACAATCCGCCTTTAATTACAGAGACCTGTTATGCGACAGAGTTCCCTTTTACATTATTTATGTAACCATATTACATAAAATATCATATAAAATTATTTAAAAATAAAAGATTATAAAAAATACATAAAGTTGTATATACCACAGGTCCATTGTATGAGTCCATTGTACATAAGCACATAGTAGTTATTAGCGGGAACATTTACCTAAATATAATAAGTAGATTTGGTAAAACGAGAATTAAATTGCCTTTTTTTCGTGCACAATTGTGATAGCGGGGATCAGCGGTGATGACGTAGCCCCATATAGGGCAATACTAATTTCGTATATTTTCAAAGGCTTACTGCGCGATCGTTTCGAAAATTACTTTATCGTGCAAAAGTGGGCTAAATGCCTACAAATATGGCATGGCAAGTAAATAACGGCGGTATTCAAGTTGATGCTAATCAAATACAAACGCACGTAAGGCAATTACAGGTTATTGACCCACAATTTTTATAGCTGGAGACTAACGAAAAGGCTGACGGACCATGTGATTGTAGATTGCAGAGTAGATTGGTTTAATGGTGAAGTTGCTATAAGATCGTAAATAGGCCCGAACATACATACTCGTATCGTACAGCTTGAACTATTCTAGCTTGTTACTAATCTAATCTGACCGACTTTTCGACTAGATCCGTTGACTAAGCTATCAACGAACGGAACACAAATTGCTTCAAACACAAGTACATCAAAGCAAAATGAGTGTGGCTGTAGTACCGCTCCAAGCAAACCTTTTACACGGTCTTATGCCCAGCAAATAGCACCTATTAATGTAGCTTGAAATTTAAAACTATATTTATTTTCCATGCGATATTGTAGGTCTTCTAGTTCAATGACTGCAAGTTATTGATTAATAGTGTAGGCAGACGTAAGACTAATAAAGTTCTAAAGTTGTTTAAAGTATCAAACTTCATAATCGATCTGATACACGAACGGATCTGATTCAGCTAATAACAGTTCATAGAGATTTTGACAAAGTTGCATGGGTTTCTATGGCCAACGTTTTGTCATAGATATTATATATCACAATGAAAAATATATACAATGTACCAAAAATACACACAGCTAATAACTTTTAGCAGAAGTTTTATCATCAGCCTGCAAAATATCGCAACAATTAACTGGAGAATAGTAATTTTGAAGAGTTTTCTTCATGTATAAAACGTGCATTTTTAAAACTACAATGTATTCTCCATCTGTTTCTGCAGAAGTTCAGAAAATATTTCATTAAGGGAGTACTCATTACGGTTTATATTTTTCCAAGCATTCCTGTTCCTGATGTAACCTTAAGCGGACTATTGCGTTTCACGTTAAAGTGTGTTGTGTTTTCTGTGTGTGTCCGCCACCCGCAATACAGGGAATCATAGTGCGGGGGTGTGTGTGTGTAAACGTTTTCTTTACATCTCTCTCGCTCGCATGTTCTAACAGTTTCAATTATTGTAAAAGACTAGGTATACTTTTGAAAAATGTGATTCATTATCATTGTTAACAATAAGATCACGGACATTTTAGTTTCTTAATTTTATTGTTAACAATGATAATGAATCACATTTTTCAAAAGTCTACCTCGACTTTCACAATCATTAAAATGTTAGATTGTGCGAGCGAGAGAAATGGGAAATATGATAGTCCTCTTAAGATGATCCCGCAGCGCAATAATATTTTATTAGGTAAGGTGGCAACTCGGAAATTCCATTTTGTGAACGAAACAATGTGTTATTCTTCCCTGTTTGAGTAGCAATGTTACCTTTTGCTCCATTGATTGTAAGAGCTTTTGCGGTCGAGTTATCATAAAAATGTGGTTGACTTCATTCCTTTGTGCGCGTATTATGCTTCAAGACTCTTTGAAAATAATATCTTAACAGCTTGCTGTAAAAGCGATTAGGGGTAGGTAAATAAATAGACAGATAAATTTATTATTCTTGACTGTACCACATTTACAAAACTTTTTACATTATTTTACAGTACATTGCAATAATACGTATATACGTAATATAATTTTTTCATACATTTAAAAATGTCTTTCTTTTATTCAGCCCACTAACCACAGCTGCCGTCCATGGATATCTGTGACAAACCTCGAACAGGGCTGTGCGAATACTCAGTTAGTAAGTTAGCTACTCCTGTTGGTATTAAGTGTTAATAAGAATATTGGTTATAGTTCGTTAGTGTGAAATATGACTATTAGTCTTAGTTAGTAATCATAGTATGTGTTTACATTTAAAATAAGTTTAAATTTGCATGTCTTTATCTAATAAAGTCATTTAAAAATTCGTTACAGTCATAATAGCTTTTGGATATAAGCAATTGTTTACTTTTGTTTTAAAAATAATGATCTTTATGTATTTCTTTAAGTTTAATTGGTATTTTTGCAGTTTATAGCCATACAATGAGCACCTTTTGTAACTATTCATAGTTTTCTGTCAGAAGGAAAATGTAGGTGAAGATTCCTTCTTGCATTATATTTACTAAATTATTTTTGGAAGTAGTGGTGTTTATCAGCAGCATTCATTTCTGGAACCACGGTTTGTAGCTTGTGTTTATTTTTAACCCCGCCATCGTTCTTATGCATTTTATTGACAAATGAGCCAGTGTGGCATTGTCCCAAACAATGATGCCGTATTTCAGCCAGGCAAAGGCTTATGCATAATACGCCGATAATGCGACGTAGAAAATTTATTCAATTTACTTTTAATATCATTAATCTGATAATTCCATGTCAAATTGGATCTAAAAATATACCTAGTAGTTAAAAATCGTCAACTAATTCAATGTCATTATTCTTATAGTGCGTAACGTACGAGCCTACGAAAATATTATTATGTACGACCCACGTAAGCTATTTATCCAATAAGATTTTCTTTTCGGAACAATGTTATTAAAGGAATAACAGGAAGGCAAACAGATTCCTGGAATGTCAGAGATTATTTCTCTTTTTGAAAATAATAGAAGGATTAGTCGGTTAACTTAAGGAAATAAGTATATTTACTTATTTGTTCTTATTATTGGGTTCCGAACATGAAGGGTCTGTTATAAGATTCTACCTTATAAACTGGTTGTAGAACTTGTATACGATTACTAACCGTTGTTTGATCAAAGCGGTTCAAAAACCATATCTATTTTACATGTAGGTATTGTACATCTATTTAAAAAAATCTCAGGGGTAACCATCCAAAACTTACTTGAATGGTTTTGAGAGTAGGTGCACATAATGCAGAACTTACTATACGCTAAATTGGTAAGCAGAACTATTACAACACCAAAGCATGGGAAACGAGGCGGTTTTCCGGGTATTTGAAATCATAAAGCCACAGAGATTCCTCACCTTCTAATCATAGCCTGAAAAGTATATGAATTTATTCATTAAACTAGTTTGAACTAGCTCCTCAACTTTGCACCTTAAAAAGATTTTCGTTTAGATGAACTTCTTCTTTGAAGTTTTTATTAAAATATAATAAAACTCTAGATGAAGAAATAGATTTTAAACTTACCTAGTTCTTTTAGCCGAATTTAAATTGAACACAATATTAGTTTACTTTACAGACAGGTATTGTTAATTCCAACTACCACCCGATGCGAAGGAGATCCTCGAATGGAAACCACGACTCGATAAAGGCACACAGTTCGCCCCCGACTAGGTGGACTGATGATCTGAAAAAGACAATGGGAAACCGGATTCTGTTTACAGGGCACAGGTCCGGCCGGATAGGCGGCAATCAGGAGTCCAGTAGTGGACCTCGATATGCTGATAGATAGTTGGATAGATAGATTGATTTCAAAGTAGACGATTTCGATTATTAAGACGTTTAAAAAAAAGAGTGAACTTCCGTGGAAGACAGGCAATCACGCCATTTTAGGCAATCACTACTTTAACTATACCGAGTTACACTCGAGTAGAGGAAATCCTCATCAACATAATATAAACACTTGACTAACCTACTGTGCCTATCATTTACAACTATCAACCAAATATTATACGAGTTCCGTCGCAACCCGTACAGTAACATTACTCTTTAGATACGTAATATTATACAATAGTACCTCCACAAGATAAATAATTAGGTAATGCAAATGTAAATTAAGTTGTGTTGTGACACTCGACAGAACTTTTGAGTAAATTAATTGTACAATGTTTCCGAAACTAACATTAACTTTCCTAATGTGACCTGTTTGTACGTTATCTTTACAACATTAATTAACCTTCCTAATTTCGTACTTCATTTGTATATACATACATTTATGTTTTATAGCAAACGGGCAAGCAGTCCCACTATAGACTGCCGCTAATGCGAGGGAACGTTAGTTAGTTACTTATTCCTGTTAGTATTAAATGTTGAGAAGAATATTAGTTGGTAAGTATTCGTTAGAGATAGGACTGTAAGAGTTCGGACTGGTAGTGTAAGTTATTCCTGTAAGTAAATGCTTGTAATCGTCCAGTTAGTAATCATTAGTATTTGTCCCATTCCAAGCTGAACAGAGATGCGTTGCTACCCCTGAGGACTGAGGTGGTCGCCTCTTGTATAAATGTAACTGGCATACACACCATTCCGAGCAGAACACTATTGTTGAAAAACAATTATTCTACGGCAGAAATGGGTGATCCGTATATATTCGTCTCTCTTACACGACCAACGACAACTTATTCTAGATGTACTTTACTAATAATCATTAGTGCATTTAGTAAGGTCATACATCTATTGGCAAAAAAAATATTTTTTTGCATTGTTTAATATAATCCAAGTAATAAATAAATAAATAATAAATAAACGCTTACACACTCATACCCCCGCACTAGGATTCCCTGTGTTGCGGATGGCAGACACACACAGAAAACAACACAGTTTAAAGCCCGAGCACGAACATTTATCTGCCAAATAAATGTCTGCCCCGGCCGGTGATCGAACCCGGCACCCACTGCTCGTCAGCCAGGGTTTCTGACCAACGCACCACGGAGTCGTTATGATTATAAAAATCTAAAATAAAACTTATAAAGTAAATCTCCAATTACTTTTTTGTCAAGGTTCGGCCTTCCACATCTGTGACGGTTTTGCATAATAGGAATACATCGAGCAAACAATTTAAATTCCGGACTGATGGCCGCACGAATTCAAGAAGATTAATATTATCCAAGTTTTTCGAACAAGATTTATTGGATAGATTGGAAAACAACGATCGCTGACGTTTCTATCCACCGCTCCGTTCTCTTCACCATTAGTCAACGTCCTTGCATCTTGTATCTAACCCGAACTTAATGAATGTTTGGCAAGGACAAGGTGAAATTGACAACTGGCGTATGACAGTGCATTTTCAACTAGCGATAATAGCCTAGTGGTTAAGACTAGGAGCCTGAAGTCTTAACACATGAGTCTGGGGTTCAAATCCCACACACCAAAGACTTTTCTATGTTATGTACGCTTTAAGTAATTGAATATAATCTGCTTTCAGTGAAGGAACACATCGCGCAGAAATCTGCATGCCTGAGAGGTATCTATAATGATCCCAAACGAAGTGTCTATGGATGTGCATTATAACTAACTGTATACATTTTTTTTAAATACATAAAAAAATTGTCCAACGTAAAAGTATCCAATATTAAAGTTTTGGTTACGCAAATACTTTACAAAGATAAAGTGTTTGCTTTAGAAAGTTCAAGTAGAGTAAACAAGTCATTCAGTATCGCCTACAGAAATCTACGAAGTTCGACAGTACTGCAATGGAAGATAAACAGGACGTACTGTTTACAGCTTCCATAATGATCTATTTCCGTAAAGTGACTTTGGAGGATGGAAGAACGTTTGAAGTAAAATGAATTTACTAGGACTTAGGAACACAAAATAATGGATATAGAAGATTTGAAGATCCCAGACTGTCGTATATAATCTGAAGTATTTAAATGCCGAAAAGGTTTTATTATCATCATGCAATGTCGCAATATAATTAAATAAATTTGTACACAATATTGAAAGTATTGGATAATTATTTGAAACATATTCATCACATTTAAATTCGATTTCTGACCATAATTTGATACCATAATGACCCACCGCAGGGCTCGGATCTCTTATCACAACAGAGGAGGCCTGGAGCGTACTCCACGACGCAGAATCTGCTTCAAGGAAGATTGATGTCGGTTAGTGGCCAACCCGAGTGTTTTCTAACGACAACAGCCGGGACTTCGGAAATACGGAAGCGCTCAAGAAATATATGCCATTAGCGGTCTCCCAACCAACTGCGGGGCGAGACAGACGCGGTTACGGACGGCACTCGTCGCGTTACCATGAGCGCTTCAATCACGAACAATGTAGTCGATCATCAAACTCTACAAAGCCCTGCATTGGTAATACTTGTACTAAATTGATACACGATCCAATGATTTTTGTTCAAAAAGTAATATGTTGATAAAGCGTTTCTCTTTAAAATGCTCTACTGAGGTTATCGCATCATAGTTAGATAACTAACTATTAATCATTATTACGTCTATCTTATGAGCCCCCCTACTGTTTAAGTATAGACGTGGTTGACTGCTTCATGCCCTACGTATAATACATTAAGGATAAAATGCAGTCAACCTTGCATTATATTCAAGTGTATTATTTTCTTTATTTTATTCCCCTTTCGTTTTTAAATGTTCATTTAAAGACCATAAAATAGGTGTTATCTTATAAATAGATCAGCGAAACAAATGGTTTATGTAATCACGTCTCGGGTGTAATCTGGAAAGCATTCGAAGCAATTCTCGGCTGGAAATGCTTTATCACGACACGCGATTGTTTAAAGTCAGATCGAAATACGGGAATGCGGAATATCTCGCTTCCTAATATATCTCCATCTGCTACAGGGGTCGTTTCTCATAAATATAATTTTTGGGCGATGTAATTCGTTTCATATTATTTTGTATATTTTATATCATACTACACTAAATTATCGATTGCACTTTCATTGTTATTAGCAGGCTTTTCACTCGGCTCCGCTCGCTTAAAATTCCCTTATCTATCCCACAGGAACCGTGCATGGATTCGGGAGAAAAAGTAGCCTTAGTCACTCTGCGGCTAATAAACTATCCCTACGCAAACGACGAAGAACTGTCGCGTCGTTCTATTGCAGCTTAACAAAAGGACAACTAACAAACGCACTTTAACATTTATAATATTAGTAAGGATTAGGATTATCATTTGAGTCACGTTTGTTAAACAAAACTTTTGGTTTAGACACTGGTCTATGATGTTTTTATTCCTATACATTCTAATACGTCATAATATATTTTAAAGCATTCGTAAATAACTAATTCATCAAACAAAATTAAAATATTTGTCACGTGTCATATTTTATCTTGCATAAATCAGAGCAGCTATTTGTAGGTGTTTACAACACAACAAACATTAACTATGTGTAATATCTTTATCAAGTTGATGTAATGAAATGACTATTGGTATAGGCGATTAACTAAATCGTTATCTGTAAAATAGCACTTTGGAGGCTTCAAATTCACTAATAATAATCGAACAGAGTTAAAATTTACCTACATTGTTAACTTTACTATGTTGGCTTTGCAATACCTAATCGTTATCATATAATACGGTACGTTTATTTCAAATCTCTAAGTTTATTTTTTAATTGATTGTTGTGGTTAATGGCGTAGAAAACAATTAAACTACGTAGCTGGAGTGAACTTTTTAAGTGCTTAAAGTGACTGAGCTTAATATAACAAATTCAACTAAAACTTTTGGTACCTCCTTGATGACTTTGTTGTTAGGTGTTCTTCTTTGAAGTCGTAATATCACTGATAGTAGTACTATTTAGATGTTTCTAAACGTTATTCTCAGGTAATTTATCATTTACATAGTACGTATTTATGCATACCAAAAAAAACTCCCCATTTTAATACACAAATATTATGTGCAGGTAATATCCATATTTTTATTTTGTTTTTATCTTTGTGACAGCACGTATGTCTACAACTATTTAGCAACATGTCTAATAATAAGTTAGTATTTGCTACAAGACTTATTTTGCTAGGAACGGTGATCTACCACTCTGACCTATTATGAAATTCACGTCTTTGAGAACATTATGGAGAAATCCATCCATCCAAGAGGATGTGAAGGTTTCCTCACTACATTTTCCTGATATTTAGTGATCTACTGACGGTCAGTGCTGACGTCAGACGTTCGCGGTAGCTATCGTAACACAATGGTATAGAAACCAAATAGTCAGTTAGCACGTAGCTCGGGTTGGAAAATTGATAACTGACTGACCGGCAGTGGAGCACTTAATACAACCTTACCATTAAATGGAATTAAATATATTTGATTTAATGATACGTAATAGCGCCAAAAAGTGAGAGGATCTGAACCCAGACCCCCGAAGTAGGGAGCCAGAATATTAACAACGTCCTATCACAAATGCATAAGGTACGACATTACTCAAAGCTGACGAAACTGCAAACGGCATGTGAAATGCAGAGTCGCAGCGTCTCGGTGACTAACGATGCTTGACGCTTGAAGGTATCCCGGCGAGCGTAACTAGAATCGCACAAACTGTGGGGATCTGAGCACTGCCTTCCTTTTTCTTACTTATTCTATAAAATGTGAACGATTTTGAGGATCAATGGATGAATGGATGACTGCAATCTGAAATATAGGATAAGACCAAAAATATAGTTTTAAAAACGTTTTAATTTGTAAACCACAATACAAGGTGCCCTTTAATGCGAACTAAGTATCCTGTCAAATCGCTAACAGGATAACGAAGAAGAAAACAATACAATTTACCACTGTTTTCTTCTTTGTCAATAACATTATTCTTATCTTTTTTACCAGTAAAGGATTCGTGAGTGCCCGTATTTATTTTAAGTGGGTACACGACTATACTCACGTTGGTTTAACGGGGTCGCTCAACTAGTTTTGGTCCAATACGTGGACCTTCCTCTGGAGCCAGGAGTGGTGCCAACGCCAGTCGAGGACGTCGTATTCTCATCTTATTGTTTGCTTAGATCAAAAGTTGACGCAGCCTTTTATGGTATGTAAGTATAATAAAGTTTGAATAAATGTCGATGATACTACAAATATTGTGTCATATAAAATTTATTTAACGCCAAAGAGAATTTGAAATGAATAAGTGCAGAATCGTAGGGACTAACGAAGCCAGCGTAACAAGCTGCCGCAAATTTAAAAAAAAATTCAAATACATCGTGCTTTACTAATGTTTGTAGTAGTTTTGTGGCATTTTTGATATTTATGGTACTTGAAACGCACAAGGCGCGATAGCCGCATTAAATGCTTTTGCATTTCAAAGTAATACATCGTGTCTGTGTGTACCTACATTTTAAATTTGTTTCACAGAGAAATGGTTTTGTACCCGTGTGGCTATATTATTCCTTTATCGGGCCGTGTACCGTTTATAACCGTTCCACCATCTGATAAACATTTATCACGGTTTTCTTTCATAGATTAACAAATCTAAACTTACCATACTACTGCGCCTATTTTATATATTACATAACACGGAAGGCATGCTCGCAGCCTATAAATAAGTACGCAGGGTCATCATGAACCAGAAAGTTGGTAATGATGGCATTATGATGAATTTTAAAAATTCGACTCATCAAAATCAGTTGTAAAAAAAATTTAAGGAAATAGCACACAATTGCATTGCAGTAACAATGGATGTGTTGTGTTGTATAGTTGCAATTATGTACACGATTTTTATTTTGAAGTTACATTCATCACTAGGCCACTACTATCAATCAAAATCGATCAATCAACACTTCTAATATCAGGACTAATATGAGGACATACACATGAAAAACGTCACAACTGAAAGAGAAAAAGAATATATTGATAGATTACATGCAATTCGTCACTGAGCACGGGTCTCCTCGAAGGATGAGAAGGGTTAGGTCATAGTCAACCACACTGGCCAAGTGCGGATTGGCAGACTTCACATGCCTGTGAGAAAATTATGGAGAACTCTCACGCATGCAGGTTTCCTCACGATGTTTTCCTTCACTGAAAGCATAATAATATGATATTCAATTACTTAAAGCGCACATAACTTAGAAAAGTCATACGTGCGTGCCTGGGATTTGAACCCCGGACCCCCGAGTAGGAGGCCAAAGTCTTAACCAATAGGCTATCATCGCTTGAAGTTACATAACAAATAAAGAAATCAATAACTTAAGGTTCACTAACAAAAATAAATCAGAATAATTTATGGTCAATTACTGCACACTAAATTGAACGCGCATCAAAATATATAATTACCATATAATATGTTGTACCTACTTCATAATTAAATACCATAGAATATTCATGAAATGTATTTTAATAAAACAGAAATCATTAAACATTACGAAAATTTTATTTATTACGGTTAATGCTGTTTTATGCTAACAGTTATCGTACATTTAACTTAATAATAATTAAGGTTAACAATCAGTGCCAATTACTGTGTTCAACTATGGAAAAGGTTATGGTATATTTTTATTTATCTTATTACTCTCAGCGGGATTAATAATAAATAATAGTGGGATAGAATTTGTTTATAAGAACAGATTTAAAATAAAGTGATGCTGACACTAAATCTGGTATTCGTAAACTACCTATATCTGTAACGAACTTTTGCCTGCGACTTCATTAGCAAGGTCGATTATAAACATCATCTACAACCGATCACCGGTCCACTACTGGGGTGCAATCCACTAAGAACACGCTAGACGTTGAGCTTTTCGACGAAATAGCTCTACAAAATTATGTGACTTGGAGACTGACAGCTCACGGTTTCGCTGTCGTGGACCAATTTAACGAAAATGTAAGTAAACGTCAGGTAGTTCCAATTTTAGTTAGCGGGTCAGATAAATTGGAGCCACTGTACCATGAGAATTGACAGTTTGACAGGCCTCGTATGAAGTGACAAGTAAAGTCGAAGACTGTGGGTGTTAGGACTATTAGTGTGAATTAGTCCTGGTAGTCAATATTAGTAATCCTCCAGTTAGTAATCGTAAGAATTTGTCCCATTCGAAGTTTCTCACAGATGCGCTGCTATCCCTGAGGACTGAACTGGTCGCC
>DWLO01001591.1:0-14507 GCA_018245335.1 Dalla quadristriga | reverse complement strand
TGCATTTTATATTAGTATATTAGTCGGATGTTGATTATTAACGAAAGCAAAATAATAATGTGAACTCACACGTTGCCATGATCGATCCAATGTTTATAACCTGTCTTATAAATAGACTATACACACAACTATGTGTGGGTTGGCATATTTCTCACATCTTTGAAGATATCATGCAAAACTCTCATGTATACTGTCCTCACGGTTTTTTTTAAACACTGTTCAGTTCGGACCTCTGGCGTATACCATTATACCACCGACTTTGAAAGCCTGAAATATATGATTGTGTATATCTGACTAATATTATAAATCTGAAAGTTGGTTTCGATGGATCCGTGTTAATAAATGTACTCAATCACGCAGGAACTACTGAATTGATTCTTGTGCTTTGTGTGAAGATAGCTTACGCTACATAAAAAGTTTGTAAGGAAAAACGACTTTTACGCGGAATGAGCCTCGGGCAAAGTCTAGTTTAATCATAAAAGTACATTTTAATTAAGTTGATGACATACCTATAACGTAGTTCAATGGTCACCGAAATAACAGAACTAACAAATGAAGAAGAACAGTAATAGCGCGCTATTATTGAGGCAGTCAAATTCAGACAAAATTGTCGTAATTTAAGTTCTACAAACGCAACTAGTAACAGATAGCTATGTTACGTGTTATTAAAATTACAAATGTTCAAAAGATTTAAATTTTGTATTAAACCTTACGAACGGTAAATAAATCCATTAGGATACCACATTAAATTACCTGGTTGAAAACAATAAGAACACCATTGTAAGTATTATAATTTGTATATGTATGTAAGTGTAAATTATCCGATAACATATCTTACAGATTACAATAATTGCGAGACACTTCAAGAAGCTATTGAGAGAATCCTGTTGAAATGTTTATCCAACATTACTTTTTGTCGGTGAGAGGTGATGTGCTACTGTCAACGCAGATATTCGATTTTATCGCTACATGGTAACTTTATTCCGTATTTTGCGCTCTTGCTGCCGTCGCATAAAACGTAATAGCCTGATTAAACTCGATCCAATACTCCACCGAGTACGAAAGAACTTCCTTATTACAAGAGGATTCGGTGTCGAAGTGACAGTTCGACTAGAGATCTCTAACGATCACGATATTAATGATACTGCATCCAACTGCCTAACGTACGCTGCATCCTTTACGTAGGTTAATCCATGTTTTTCCCTCTTTTGTGAGGCTAGATGGAAGAAAAGGCTTAGAATTGGCTTGCGTAGCCCCACCAGGGGAGGTCTTTGTTCAGCAATAAATATTTAAAGGCTTGTGGACAGTCAAAATGCACAATAACGCTACAGTAAATAAATAAAGATCCTAAAGACGAAGAAAATGTTCAAGAAAAAATCATGTTGAGGTAACTAATAACTCCGTCTTCTTTAAAACAGTTAACGATAAAGCTTAAAATCCAATTTAAATGCATGTAATGCAGAGCACATAAACAACGTTCGGTGAAAATAGATTGGGCATGAAAAATGCATGTGATTTATTAGATATAAATGTGCTAACGAATCAACCAACTCAGCGGGACGTATATAATACGAATTTGTGTGACTTGTTACAATTTATGTTGACAATAAATAGCGAACAGTAGCAACAATAAATAGTTTTACAACTTTTAAACGACCTACCTCGATTTTAATGTACTCTAATGCTTTATCTCTGTCTGTGCCTGATATTGTCCTTACGCAATGAGACTTTAAAATACAACGTAAATTGCCTATTTTATACCGCAGGCGTTGAGATGCCTCAACATCTTGGAATTGATTAAACGAAACAGATATTGTTTTATTTTCATCTAGGTACTCGAGACTTCGTCTGCGTGGGTTCTCTTTTTACTCTGCCCCTATTAAATGATGCAGAATTGTATTGGGCATTTCATTATTAACAGCTAGCAACGCACGGATTGTCAGCTCAACTGACAACGTTTTTGGCAACCGGGTTGAATAACTTTGGCGCACTATATGACAATATTGATGAAGTGAAATTTCGTCCATACATCGTTTACTCCTATATTTATCGCCTAGAAATGATGGTTGACATAATTACGTTAATAGTATAATGGTGTTAGGTATTTTAAGTGGTGGTTACCGAGACGGTGCACGGCACAAGGCCGAGGAGTGCACAACATGGGATGCGCCCTGTCGAAAGTATAATGTCGTGAGTGCAAGATGCAGTGCAAAAAAAACTATGACATAACATGCATATAATATATTATGTACATAATAATATTATAATAAAAAATAGCAATCAAATGATTAGTTAAATATCAAACTCATATTTAAAATTTGAAAAATACAGTTCCTCTGTTCCTCGGGCATTTTACGCCTTAATTACGAGAAGAGCAATTATTGTCAAACGAAAATTAAATTTTAACATAAAAGTAGGTTACAAATATTAGAATAAAAATATAAAGTACACACTAATCATTTGTATCACTAAGATAACCACATTTTAGTAAATAGTTTATAAAATGTATCAGTTATAATACGCTCAATTCATATTAGTAAAAAAATCATATGCTTCTTCTTAAGTACATATTTTATTATTTATTTTACATTCTACATTTTACATTCGAGTGTCATTCAATCCTTCACAAACAATCTTCTTATTAACTAATACTATTTTACTTTAACAAGAGGTTGCTAGGTATGTGACTTATTTTTATTATTATTTATTTTCGCAAGAAAACCCTCATTTATACAAGCACAGTGGCTTTAATTCTTGGGTCTATTTTTAAGGTCTTTGTAATAGATTCACTTACTACGGTGACCATGCAAATATAATTTATATCAGGTTTTTGAAATTTCAAAATGTATTACACCCGAACATTTAACCAATCATGTCACAATGTCACGTACAATTGCGGGTTGGTGAACTTCAGACGCCTTTGAGAACATTATGGAGAACTCTCAGGCTTGGATTTTCCCACGATTGCCTTCATCGTTAAAGAAAGTTATATTTAATTGCTGAAAATGTAGATAACTCCGAAAACGAAAACGAACGCTTTCTTACTGGACGGTTACCAATATTTACTAACAGGACTAACAGACACTAACAGTCTTAACGCCCACAGTCCTATTACTAACGAATACCTACTTACAAACTAACATTCTTATTAAAGCCTTATTCTAACAGGGCTAACTGACTTACAGGCCCTTGTATGAAGTCCTTTTTGAAGTTTGTCACAAGTGTCATTCAGATTCTCATTTAATAAAAATATATACTACTACTGGGAATTGCTCGTAATTATTTTAAGGCGCATATAGAGTTCTCCTTTAACCCCGAAAACGCATTGATAGCTGTTCTTCTGTTCCTCCTTCTTGCCATCAGGAGATTTATTCTGTATTTTTATTTAGACTCGTAACGCGCCCTCATTCGGAGCCAAAAACAAATACAGATAAAGGGTCCAGGCGGCTCGTTATCCCATTTCTTAGGCGTTTCTATTTACGTTACACAACTTGTGTTACTAGAGTTCAGATAAATGTATACCTGTTAATCGTAACATGTAAATGTGCCAATCTTTTGGAGACAAAGTAAATTTTCCCTCAGACAGTAAACAGTATTACTTCGCCCACTCATTTTTGGTTACCTTAGTGCAGGCACGCGACAGGAGGTTCCAAAGACTCGGCGCATTGACAGGTTTCCTAAACGGGACTGGGATCAAGAACGCCACATGGATTAAAAATAAACGCATCGGACCACTTATCAACTCGGGACATTGTTTTGATTATATATATAAATTGTAAGTAAGCACCAATTTGATTGTATGACATGGATGAAGTACTTCGATGAAGGATAAAGAATTAATGGGCAGTTAACACGAACAGGTTATTAGGTTTGCATCAAACAAGATTCTTATAAGGCCTATGGTTTTCTATTTGATAAATATCTGCCTAAACGGTCTTAAAACCTTTGCTTAAATAGGTAATATTATCATAAAAATCTCTTCGATTCAACAATAATAATACTTACATAAATAAGCCTTCTTTATATCAATAAATAAGCCTTGTTTGCATTGATTTTGAAGACAACGCCAGCCTAGAAAATCTCGAATTCAGTCGTTTTAAATGTGGCGTCAAGGCGTGAAAAGGTCTCTAGTGTTATTTATCGCGACATCCTTTGTCTTCGTCATTCACTACCATACAAGTGCGAATTTGCTCGCATTTTAACTCCATATATATTTAGTTACTTCTTTATGTATCAAGAAAACAATGGTGACAATCCCTAGAAGGTGCTACTGAATACCAAAGGCACACTTTATTGAGCGTTAACGCTCGTATTGTCTTACTTGAGTCCGGCCTTGCAGACGGTCGTAGGTAATCGTAGAATCAACGGAACTAAATTATGTGCTTAAAGCTCGCGCGCTCTCGAACTTGACGTTGATTGATGTGTGCCAATTTATATTGTAAACACGACAACATATATTTTATGTAACAAATTATAATCTCCATTTATGCTACCGTATAAAATTGAACTTGTTGCTGCTCATGTTTTAATTTACTTTGCCAATTTTGATGAAAAACACGACAGACATCGTCTATTGATGTCCCTGTGATACCTCTGTCTGTCACATTCCTCATCATTATTAACCCATCGGTATCCCACAGGTGGGCACGGGTTTCATCTAAATATGCGTCAAATGCGCTTTCCAAGTGTCAGATATCAGCAGCAATCAGGGATGAGAGATTTAAATCAGCAATTTTTGAAATCAGCTTACATAATAAAAATAACAAATAATAATAATTCGGTACGTTTTTATTTTGGATTATATTAATAGAATAAACTAAACTAAGAGTTGTCCACTATTCTTTTTTTATTTAATAGCTAACGAAGAGGCAGACATCCTGTAGACCTATCGAAAAGATAATGGAAAATCAGTCGCCAATGCGTTGGTGATATCAAACCATTCACGGGACAGTGCCCTCCGTCGCTATCATCACAAATTACTTATCTAGTTTAAAACGAAATAAGAACCGGATTTTTTAAATTAGCAGTAGATTCATAGGTGAGAATAAACAAAACTGTTACGCCCAGTAATATGAGACGAGAACTTATTTTCATGAAATATTATAATTACAAATTGTAATGGTGCGTTAATTTAAACGTACCAAGATAAAAAAGTTTGACGCTTCATTAATTGCTCGCGCAAGTTGCGCATAATTAAAATACGATATAACTGCTGTGAAATTTGTGGCTACTGTCAAAATCAATTAATGAAACATGTTTAAGGTGGAGCCAGAAGTTCACAAGAACACTCTTGCTCGTATCTAAACGTGTAAAAAGTATTCCATGTAATTTTTCATTTCTTCGATTTAATTAACAAAATTTATTGCTTAACACACAATCCTGAGATTCCGTTTATGTTATGCATATAAGAACGTGGAACAAAATACCTTTTTCTTTATAACAAGCCCTCAAGCTAAACGTCACCTCAAGTTTCAAGCGGGCATAGATAAAGATCTAAGAGAATTATTATAATTTATTTGGTAAGAAGACATGAGATTGGTGAGTCGAGGAAGTAAATATGCATGGTGCTAAATGGTCAGTCCACGTCTGTGCCGTATATAATCCTTACCGGTAGAACTAGTTCGGTAGGAGAAGATGGAATAGGCCTATAAAACGATTTCGTAACCCAGTTATATGCTTTCCAAACAAGGAGATGACTCATTTGACCTGGAAAGTCATTTACGTGACAGATAAGTGTTTATTCTTGGGTCTGGCCATACAGTTTTGTGTTTATGTCCAAGCCACAGTCAGTCAGTGGTAACTACAATCAAGTAGTAAAATTATGTGTTCTATTATAGCAGTAGTGTCCTCAGCCGAACCGATAAAATATTCTCCACCAAAGTTGAAATATAGGACACAGCCAAGCAACGACTGGTTGTATGATAAATGAAAAAATTTACGTGCATCAACAATCTTGATAAAATATTTGATATACTTTCAACAATGCTATCAGCTGTAACAGTAGTCAGAGAGAATTGGTCAGCATCCGTTTTTATGAGCAGCGATAGCTGATATTTTGATTTTAATTTCAAATACTGCTAAGTCCATTCGAATTATACATTGGTATGTTTATCTTCGATTAAAAGAGCCGGGTCCATAGTGTTTCCTCGTGGTCAAACTGTCCTAATTGGCACGTTAATTTTAAGGCAGCAACCTACAGAATATATTTATTTCTTGCCCTTAAGCTTCAGAGACTTAAGACTAATCGCGGTTTAAATCGGCAGTCGCAAAAAATTGAATTTGCGATGATTAGAAAGCAGATGTTACCGCTAATGAGCACCTAATGTTAGAAATATTTGTGTAACAGGCAAAAACGGCCTCATGTCGTTCATGACATACATTGTAATCACGCAAACGTTTAATTATTAACATGTTACTTTTTCATAAGTAAGTACAGCAGTAGGATGATAAAACGCTTCTTCAAAAAGAAGTGCTGTGTAGTCACTCACAATCTTTTAGTTAGGCAACCTACAGTATTTCTTCTTTCCACCTAAAACCCTCTATCCAGAGTAGGATTATGTTGACTAGGATAAATAGTGACATATCTAATATGTGAGATTTATAAGATACTAGGCTTGGTACTATTTATAACTCACTTTAGTGGCAATATAAGGTACCTACTCTAGAGTTAAATGAATATTATAGGTATGTTCTTTTAAGAACCCGACACATGCGGTTATTAACCGGTAGTTATCTGACTGGTTTTTATTTGAAGACTGGATAAAAACATATTTTATAAAGATTAAGAAATACAATATTTTGTCTTTATCGTATTCCCCGAGCTCTTTTAAAGGAATGGTGCACTATAATAGTACGTGGTGTTATATAAGGGACTCCTGGGAAGTTCTGTAAAATATAATCACTGCTCTAATCAAACTACGATGATCATTACGTTTGACCGCGCGTAATCCCTAACTCATTAGGCATATTATTGCTTGGTTAGCGAATCAATTTCACTCTTAACCACCAAATTATTTCCTTGGAAGATATCCAGTTCATATAATGTTGTAAATAGATCTAGATATAGTTTTGCGTCTCTAAAAACTGGCGAGTTTGGATGTTGCTTTTCTCTATAACGATTTGTGTGTAGGCGTGTATACTTAAAATAGCCAATTTCTGTTTGTTTTATTATTAACGTTTACGTTTATTAAAAAACTAGGTAGAGCTCGCGACTTCGCACCTGTATACCTTGAATAAAAGAAATTTATAAATAGTGAAAAGATGTACAGATGCTGCGGTCTATAAGCAAAAAATCATTTGAGATATTGAGATAAAACAAATCCTACACGGGAAGTTACTATACTCTCACCAATACCTGAACATGTCACCAAAATCCGTTCAGCAGTTTCGGAGCCTAGCTAGTCGGTTAGCTTCATCGTTTGTTTATAGGGATGTATTATATATTTTTTGCATTAAGACAACGCTGCTGCTTGCTAACAGCCTGAGTTCAGACTAATAATACGCGCCTGTCGAGATATTTCCCCTATGTACCACACTGACACTCGTAAAAAAGTGTCAGGCACAAAAACACTCTCAGACCATTATTACGCCCACAGATCAGTGTTCCTCTTTGAATGCCATCGTTACGTGTCATGCATAGCGCGTGTCGCTGCCTGCGAAATTCTCGCCACTAACTTGTTGACGTTCCGGTCATGGCGAGGAATGGTGTTGGCCCGTGACTGAACGGTCTAGTGGGCGTAGTCCGATACTAATCCATGTAAAGATTTTGTTTTGTACGTTTGTATATGTATAAAAGGAATGTGATGTGATGGTGGTACTTATCCGTGGTTGATAATTCATAGGTATCACTAGAACTCTTGAGAAGTTGGTAATTTAGTGAACATCCACCTGAAAGTATAGTCACAACCAAAGGTAGTAAATCTCAATGATCATAAAGAATGGAGGTACTCGTATATTCCTTAAAATAATTGTTTTTTCGTTAACCTTTCCTCTTCCTGTGATGGGCAAAAGGCCCATGCCCTTCCATATGTCGCGATTATTCGCTGTCCGCCACCAACCTTCCTGGAAGACATCTCCCCACCATTTTCTTCTTCGCCCATCTGCCAGCGTCCATTGGGTGAATAGCGTTGCCCACCACCTATCTGCGTGCATGCGAATTAAAAGACATAAGTAAATAAAAATATACACGCCTATATATATACGCCTCGATCTCTGGATCGATATTCGTTATCGTTTATTCTCTGGAATAAAATGACTATTTAAAAAAAAACATTTGTACCCTGTTACTTGTGTTATTGTGGTTCAATAAAGTTAAATAATTACAAATATATATAAATCTTAGCTAAGCAAATCTTAAGACACTGCTTTATGATCATGATAAGACACTTTGTCTAGACCTTTCGTCGCATGCTGCTGTAAGGTAGTAGACAAAGTGTGTCGAGGTAACGGAAGCACGGTGAAGTGGCTATAGCACAACACAACGCGTTGTCTAAAAGCCGTAACAATATAATAGTAGTATAACGTATGTAGTTATTAAAATTATATTACGCTGACATTATACCTAGTCGGGTCATAAGTTCTGTCACAAAATAACACAGACTTCACTGAATAACTATTTGTACAAAATAATAAATATATTAATAAGAGTGTTCACCCAATATTCGAAATTCCACGATAAAAATTATTTAAAATGAAATAAAACACAAATGAATTTGCATGTTTCAAGAATTTTTTTGATTGATATCACTAAAACTCGTCAATAGCAATCAAACAGAAAAATTTAAATTGATTGACAAATAGGTAGGTACTAAACTGCTAATTTATTTATAGATTATTGTATTATTAGTGAAAATTGTAGTATGAATGTAATGTAAAACTAATGCAATGCTGTGTAATAAAGAAAAAATCCAGTCCTGAAAGAGGAGTAAATGCAATCTAATATAATAAAAAAAAACAAGCCAACTAAACTTGAACACTTAGGTATTACTTTCTGTTTTGTTGCGGACGTAATACGGTTAGAAAAACCTCGGCGTTCTATCAATGTACGTACTTACTGGACGAACCACGCCTTGCATACTATTTCCGCTCGAGTACCTTTCTGAATAATTTACTCATTCTATACTCATTTAAGCAATGCACTTAGTTTTTCAGTTGGTGTATATCGAAGTCATCGCGGCGTAGTTATACGCAATAAGTGTACTAAACGTTTTATTTTTTGTACATTACTGTAAGAGGATATGTTGGTTCGGAAGAATTGAACCTTCTTACTAATATTGATTACCAGATAGATAGATTAACTCTTTATTGTACATAAAAGGAAAAGCAATACAAACATACTCAAGAACTTAGAAGGTACAAATAGCGGGCTTATCGCTAAATATCGCATACAGCATTATGCTGAGTGGATGCATGCCTCTTTGGGACAAGAGATGCAGCATTACATACATACAGTTACCCACGTAAATTTTTTTTTTAAGTTATGTTATATTACTTAGTAATAGCTGAACACTTTTTATCTGTAGCTTTATAGCTAAATAACAGCTTTTTATAATAATAGCTGAGTATTGTGGGCTGTATGTATCTCTGTTCCCAATAAAATATATTCTATTATATTCTATTCTACAGATTTCTTCCAGACAATCATGTGGTGAGGGGTTAAAGAAAATATATTTATAAATGTTGGGTGCCCGAATTTTTTTTGCGAATTAACCGTGTTTTTTTAAATCAGTGACGAATTATATGTTATCCATCAATGTATTGTTCTCTTTCTGTTGTAACGTTTCTGGGGAAGCTGGATGTGCGCCGCCTAAAAAAATGGATTGTACGATGATTTTTTAATGAAAACCTATACCCTGTCCTTATAGAATAATTACTTAAATCGATAACGTAATATCAATTAATTCATTACTTTATAAGAAAACACATGAACATGCAGCTCCACCCATTCACTGCCACCCAATACACCTGTGACAAAACTAGAACAGGACCGTAAAAGGAACTGGGAATGTTAGTCCAGTTAATGTGAGATGTTAATAGGAATGTTAGTTGCTGAGTATTCGTTAGTATAAGGACTGTGTGTGGACTACTGTGTTATGCCATTCATCAAGGGTGCCGCCTTGCACCCTTTTATGACGAAATAAATAATTTCATGTCATGTCATTTCTTCTACTTCCATTGAATAAAATTAGAAACAAGATTTTGCTTTTTTATTTTTTAGGTAGGTACAACAAAACTAAATAATAATGTGTTGTATTGAATCTAAAAATCTTTAATAATATAATATGCTTATATTATATAAATATAATAAATATATATACTAAAAATAAAGATATATAATATAATAATATGCTATAATATGTGATATATCTAATTAAATGTGATTTTATTTGGATTATGAATCATATTTTTTATCAAATTCATATTTAAGCCGTTTCACTAATTGTGCTATTGTCGATTTACTCTATTCGTCCAGTGGTGTGTGTCACTTCCAAGAACCAAACTATGTAGTTTCATAATAATATAATGTTTGCAATCAGATCGAGTTTTGCCAAAACCCTACCTTGACCTGATACTTCTTGTGACTCAGCCTTGATACATAAATTAGTATGGCGGTTATAGTTTAAACAAAGTGCTCATTATCTCATTATTACTCTTGGTTATCTTTAGTAATTTAATTAATTAATATTATCAGTGTGAAAGTGACTGTTTGTTACTTCATCGCGGTTAAACCGCTGAACCGATTGCTTCGAAATGTTACATACATAGGTTGAGGTTCAGGGAAGGACATAGAATACTAACTATATTTTTTGGTGTCGTTAGTTAATTACGTGGTTACATTATTCTCTTTTTCTTGATAAGTTAAGGAGAAACCACTGTAGGTGGGTAGTTATGGTCGAAGTGTCATAATCAATGATGTCATATCACGCGCCAAAATAATACGAGCCGGTGGTAAAAATCAGAACGTTAGAACAATATTGTTTTAATTATTGTTCTGAGATCAGAACTAACTTACTTTGTCAGTTGGACTTTCAATCTATGCATAGCTAGTTGTTAAAAATTAAAAGTCCTGATAACATTCGAATCCACCCAGATAAAGTACCAGCCTGTCAATGAAATACCTACCTTTTGTATTTTGTATTTTTGAAGTCAGTTGAAAAATTAGATAGTCACGAATGAATGTTTATTCAATGGTTATAGGTAATGGATTTACGTATAACCCGAAAATATCAAAGTATAGGTGCTACTTAATTATTTTGTAGCATGTTATCCGCCATTACCACACCACAAACCACATAAGTTCACAGAACACAAAATATACAAACACCATAATTATTTAGACTAGCGCGACCATGGAACTGACATGTTGATTTTGATGTAGGTGAAACAGAACTGGAAGTGTTTGTTATCTGTAATATTAATTACATGACTACGTCGTAAAAGTTAAATGTCGAGGGCCAATTTGGCCCCTACAATTTAGGGTCCCGTATCACACTTTTTCGCATTACATAATGTGAAATTATATAAACTCAGGACTAGACCTGTGTAAACTATAACCTATATAACGTCAAACAGAATTTTAAGAAAAATGGTACGCAATTGCACGCTTCTACGAGTACTTCACACTATTTCGGAAAAAACTATCAAACTCACCCTCCTTTTGCTTCCTCTGCTTCTGCTCCTGTTTCGTCAGCACGTATTCTTAAGAGCTGATTCAATGTAAATTTTCTGTACTATATCTTCTTGTGCACCTTACCTTATTTCATAGCTGTACTCTTTCACTCCCCACCACATGGTTGTCTGGAAGAAATCGCTGCTTAGTGATAAGACCACCCTTGTACCTTAGAATTTAAGATTTTTTTTGTAAATAAAGGGCGAAATAATCATAATTATAATAACGACGTTGTCTCTGTTGTTTGCATACTCTGTTTGTTATTATATGGTAATATTTATTGTATTACAAGATTACTGCTATTTTTTAATGTTGCTTTGGTCAGTAAATTCATGAAGTAGACCACAAAGCACTGTGAGTATGATAAATAAACATGTTAGAAGTTGAAACAAACCATAATGTAGCACCCACAGAATATTTGTCCGTGAAATAAATAATTATTTTACATGTACAGGAAGTTAAAGGAAATTGACTTTGTTAAAATTTCCCTACTAACCAGTGTCAATGAGTGCGTCATCAAATCCTATACGCACACTCGTATAACGCTCACATCTGCGCTGAAGCAATGCCATTTCTCGCGCAATTTTTTGTTTAAAATGTACCGAGTGGACATCGAAGGATTTCCTTGAATACTTTAAAATAAATAAATGCTCATACCCACTAGGATTCCCTGTGTCGCGGGTGTCATGGACATAATGATCAAGATCAGTTACAATACCTCCTAAGTTGTTATACAATTTAAATCAACTCTGGCCACGTTTAATGTTACAATGGCTATAAACAAACTACTCTGAAAGTAAACGGTGGCCACTGTTTAACAACAATCGCTGACATAATTAAGCCCTGTGGCTGTAGTACAAATGTTTTTCTATTTAAAACTAGTTCGCAATATCCGTGACCTATCAATCTTGAATGATGGATTTGCAGATAGTTCAGTCAAATAAGGCGAAATAAAAGGAAAATTGTAGAACCTGTGTACGGCTCGCCCGGGGCGGTACCACCGCCGCACCCATTCCTGCCATGGAATAATTGCTGTTTCAACAATTGTGTTCCGGTCGGAAAAGTATGGATGCCGTGTACACTTATACACGAGGCGACTAACTCACTACTCAGGGGTAGCGAAGCATATGTGACCTTCCAACAGGATTAATAACCGGAGGAGGAATCTTGTTTCAAAATATCATACGTCACTAATAGACCACGTACAATGTGTATATTCGATGTTATTAGTTTTTGTGCAGTCAACAGCTCTTGGGATGATATGGGAGCAACGCAAGCTTAAGTACAACAATATACGCCAGCGTAGTGGTACTCATTATTTCGGAATCGCACAAAACGTTACTAATATTATAAATGCTGTAGCAGCGCAACGGATCGTCGTTATTTTGTGCAAAGCGATAGTTTATGGACTGGAGATTGACATGGTTACTTATTATCCGGGAATACACGTCCCTGTGGGTAAATAAGGAAATAGCTTAGCCTTGTAAATAATTATTCTAAACAGTTAAAATGTAAATTTTGACATGTTAGTTTCCTTTTTAGCGTGGTTCGCTGACGTTTAGTAATGGGTGTAACAGGCATTTCCCCGAGCCAAATACCTTGAGCTCGTACCTAATGATAAATCGATCTTTAACTGTAATTGTCTGTTGTACTTTGACGAGTTAATCATGCAACCAGTCTATGAGAATATAGTCATTTTTAATACGCCTTTAATTAACTTATTACTGCTATTTTCTGTTATTACTAGTATTCGCCCACGGGTCGAAATTCAACCATAATCATAATTTTTCACATTTTTTTATTAATAACACAAGCTCGTCAAGAGCTACAAAAAAAAATCAAAAACAGAGGAGTTACTGAACTGTTTTGTCTTTGCCTATTTATATATAGATATTTTTTCTTTGGCAAGCGTTTGACCTTGAGTGACCACGCTGGAAGGCTAGGTACGGTATATGGCGAGACCTCAATAAAGGCACGCTGGCCTTGAAAAGGTATAAGATAAACGGTGTGAGAATACGCGGGAAAAAAGTTCCATTCCCTGACTTGAACCCGTGCCTTGTCTTTTACAGATTTACGCAAGTTAAAGAAGAAATAAAGAACATTAATTTCGTCCTATATCCGAAACCGTTAGTGAAGTTATTAGATTGGTGTAAATGTATAAACAACATAGTGCCAACATAATTATTGTAGATATAATAGTACAAGGCTTTGCCCGCGGATCCGTCAGCTTAAAGTTGGCTAATTTATCCCACAGGAACCGCGTCACTCCGGTCCATAAACTCTATGCGAAAAGATGGACTAATTAACAAAGACACTTTCACATTAATAATATTGGTAAGGATTATGCTCAGGTCAACGACGGCAAATAGGCTATGAAGGCTCGTATCTCACACTCTTCAATGAAACTAGTTTTGGTACGGACAGCAAAAACACATTATTTTACGTCAGTACCTTCACAATCGAGAAAACAAGGAAATCTTTTCGTAAACTTTAAAGAAAAACAAAGTAGTGCTGGGCTGTCTATGATGTATTACTTGTTTCAGATTTTGGTCTCCAACTCCTTGTAGCGTGAGTGAGTAAAGGTCTCTGAATCACAGCATGATGCTACATGCTTCTCATGACGCTTCGAATAGCCAACTACCAACTTCAGACTGTGATCCGCTAATTAATTTGAGCGGTATTAATAATAATAATAAATTTTTATTTTCAGATAATACAATCCATAATTTTTGTTAGTAATAATTAGTATTCATAAATGCAGATTTTTTAAAGAAAGAAAAATCTCATGGGTATGATCGTGCTATGCGTATTAATTTACTGATTATGCATTAGATTAAAC
>DWLO01001590.1:0-14507 GCA_018245335.1 Dalla quadristriga | reverse complement strand
GTCGCCTATGGACACTAGCAACACCAGAGGAGTCGCCAATGCGTCGCTGGCCCTGTAGGAGAGCTCTTTTTGCGTTTTTTTTTTTAAATCCCCATGTCATAGTCCACTGATAAAACCTCAGACGGAAGCTCATCCCACTTTTCAAATTGCCAACATTCATACCTATATAGTAACCTACAGTGAACTTGCTTAATAAAGCAAATTCTCACATTTTCCAAAAAAAATGCTGTTTAAAATTATCTGTATTTTGAAATATCACGCGGACGAAGCCGCGAGCCTAGTTGTGACATAAATTAAACAACTACTTAGTTGGTGTTGATGTAATAAAATCCTTGTAAATAAAGGTCAATGGCAATATCAATATCAATGGCCAATTTAGCCAATTATCAAAATCAGATACGTGCTGTTACTATCTAACTCTGTTGACCTTCGAAATAAGTTTTGACTTTAACAAATTGTCCACTTCCGTTTTAGTAATGAAACTACTTTTAATTCAGTTTTATCGTTGGTAATAAAGAAGACTTCAGGAATTAAGTGAAACTATTATTGCTGGTCCACTACCGAGCACGTTTGGTAGCCTTTCTGGTTGAGAGTAGTCAAAGTAAAAAGGGTTGCGGCCACAGTGTACCACGCTGGTCAAGGGTGGATTGGCAGAGTTCACAGAGTTTCAGACCATGACGAAGAACTCGCAGACGTGAAGGCTTCGTCACGATGCCTTCACGTATATACTCAAATATCACGTATATACAAATATACTCTTTTACCAATTGTTAAGCTTCTTCTCCCTTGCTGTTCGACTTATTTTTTATTCATTTTAGTTGATAACAATTTTATTACAAACGGGATTGCAGTACACTGCCGCCTATGGACATCTGGACAAACCTCGAATAGTGCTATTCGAGAGACTGTTAGTGTTAGTTGCTCCAGTTAGTATTAGGTGTCAATACGAATATTAGTTGGTTAATATTCCTTAGTTATAGGACTGTGGGAGCTAGGACTGCTAGCATATACTGTTAATCGTTAGTACTAATCCTATTCGAAGCTGGTCACAAATGCGTTGATATCCCTGAGCACTGCGGTGGTCGCCTTTCCGACCGGAACACAGTTGCTGTTAAACAATTATTCCACGTCATAAATTGGTGCGGCGGAGATACCACCCGTATACAGGTTCTACCACATGACAGCTTGTTTCATCGTGGCTCCGTTATGGCTTGCTTCATTTTATAGAGACCGACCAGTAATGCCTACAGCTACCCTACTATTCCAAACATTCCTTCGATGGTTATTAAAGCAACGCCTAATTTTTCCAAGGATTCAAAAATTTATAATAGCCACACACAACTTCCTAATATTCTCAAAGGTATATGAAGTAGGTATTTTTAACAGCACTTGGTGGATACAATAAATCGGACGGTTAACAAACAAGTAGGTATAACATCGCCTAGAGCTAAATACCTCGCATACAACATAGGTACAAGGTTAGTACATGATCCGTTTGACTGATTAGACTCAGCCCGACAAGAGTGGTCATCTGTATTCTCACAATACCTCGTGTATGTCGAGTAAAATACCGGATGACAGAACGGCATTGGAATATCAGAGCGACAAACCGACGTAATAAACCTTTAAATACAGGACATGTTTTGTTAGTCAATAGTCTTTCGCTTTTACGAAAATAAAGACAGAATGTAACCTAACTATTTTAGCACCATAATTACCCGAATCTTATCCGTCGGTCTACTCGATAATCCAGTGAATGAACCAAAATCCCTCCCTAATCCAATGTTTCAAGATAAGCCTTAATAGTCGTAAGAAGACGTTCGAACGACTTCCTTTTTATTATCTTCACGAGATTCCAATTATATGGTTACACACAAAAACATAAAAGATATAATAAATGGGATGTCCATTAGATACTATGTTTGACGATACAATATTGTTTCAGGAATGAAAACCAGAAAGATACATAATGAGAGGACCATTATTCCCTTTGATATTTTTTGCCGTTACGGCAGTCAAAGGTTCAAATTTATTTGATTTCTGGACAGATTTGTTGCGTCCACTCCCAAGAAATCCTGAAGAAGGTTTTATAAAAGATTACACACCAAAACGTCATGAAGAGTTCGATTTTATAATCATCGGGGCTGGTTCTGCCGGCAGCGTCGTTGCAAATCGACTGTCAGAAGTACCTCATTGGAAGGTTTTACTATTAGAGGCTGGAGGAAACGAAAATTTTTTTTCAGACATTCCAATTTTCGCGCCTTTTCTATCATTGACTCCAATGAACTGGGGTTACGAATCGGAACCGCAACCCAAGGCATGCAAAGGATTAAGAGGCAACGTATGTTTCATGCCACGGGGAAAAGTTCTTGGAGGTAGCAGCGTCTTGAATTTTTTAATTTATCAAAGAGGACACCCGGAAGATTACAATGATTGGGCCCGAATGGGCAACGATGGCTGGAGTTATGAGGAAGTTCTCCCGTACTTCAAAAAGTCGGAAAATATCATGATTGATGATTTAAAAAATTCTAGTTTCCACGGCAAAGGAGGCTATTTAGACATAGATTATTCGCCATACGAATCTCCACTTTCAAATGCATTTAAGCAAGCCGGATTAGAACTTGGATACGAATGGAACGATCCTAACGGAGAGTCTATAATCGGCTTTTCTAAGCCTCAGGCGACGATGAGAAAAGGCAGAAGATGTAGTACTTCAAAGGCTTTCTTGGAACCTGTCCGTTTTAGAAAGAATTTAAAAGTTTCTAAGTTTTCCACTGCTACGAAAATATTGATTAATCCAAATACTAAAACAGTATATGGCGTAGAGTATGTAAAAGGAAACCGAAGGTAAGAAATATGAAATAGAAGTCTAAAAGTATGTGTGCATTATTTTTACTGTCATAGTTACTGTCAATAGCACAGTATAAGAACCTTATCAGTATATAATCTTATCTACTTACTAATATAAAAGATAAATGGTAGATATCATTAGACATCCATTTGGCTTGCTAGTTAAGGCCAAATGCTAATAGGTAAGTAGAGTCTACCACCCTACGTAGTGGTAGGCAGGTACTTTACTGAGCATACACCTGAATTTAATGGTAAAAATGTTGTCAGAAAAGTACTGTTACTATTAGTACGTATATTGCTCCTATATAAAACATTTTAATACCTGAATAACATACCACAGTTCAAATGAAAATCTTTATACATAATATTGAAATAAATAAACATAATTTTATATATATACCTACTTCATTCACAGGCGCCAAGTTTTAGCTCGTAATGAGGTGGTGGCGTCGGCAGGGACCATCGGTTCTGCTCAGCTGCTGATGCTGTCCGGAATAGGCCCCGAAGACCACTTGAGGGAATTAAACATTGACCCCCTAGTCAACCTCCCCACAGGCTACAACCTCCAGGATCATGTTACGTTTTCTGGCAACGCATTTGTAGTTAACGACTCAAGCCTCTGCATTAACGATGTAAGGATTTAAAAAACTTTTTACATCTATTAAAAAAATATAGCTAGAGTTGTTAAGTTTCCATGGCTAGTATAACTGCACTCTTAGAACAGGAATGACCATTTAGAGCCGCGGGCACAATGATGTTTGGAAATAAATGTTGGCTATAGGGTTGACTGGTGGAAAATGCCGTTAGGCCTTAAGTCCGCCCTTTGCAATCCCTAGATAAGGTTTGGCAGTAAAGTGTGAAATAAATAAATGACTGCTACTTTTAGATAAAAGCCGCCTCCCCGGTTTCCGCGGCGGCTTACCTGGCAGGCAGCGGACCACTGACTCTCCCTGGTGGGGCAGCGGGATTAGCATTCACGCGAACCAAATATGCTGCCGACTTATCTGAGGGCAGGTCTGACATTGAACTCGTGATGGGCGCGGGGTCGCTGGCTGGGGACTTTCTTGGAATATTACGATCGCTGCTAGGTAAGTTCCCTTCAATAAAATGAATGTTGTTGGTCTATGTAAAGAATTCAGTGGAAATTGTGTACGTATTCCGCCTATCCAGGCCACAGCTGTTCCCGAAATATTGTTTTCTTTATTAAACTGTTTGTCGACGTAATATTGTCTCTTACACATGCTTGCAATTTCATGAGTAACTTAATTGTGTCACCGTACGCGTAGTCTTGTTCGGTTGTGTTAGTCTTGTACAGTTGGACTAACGGTCTGCCGATATTTGTGGTAAGTCTTTACAGCTGTATATAACGTTATATAACTCCATAACATTCTCTAGCCCGTGATATATTTTGTTACAATTTGTTAGAGGTAACAACGCTCCCACACCTGCTAACACGTTATGCGATATTATAAAGCATTTTGTAAAGGTTGCAAGCGAAGATAGCCTAGCTTGTGGTTAAGACTTCGGCCTGCCTGAAAGTTCTCCATAATGTGCTCGAAGACGTGTGAAGTCTGTCAATCCGCACTTAACCCGCGTGGTGGACTATGCCCTTACCGTTCTCATCCTGAGAGGAGACCCGTGCTCAGTAGTGGGCCGGTGATGGGTTGTGATGATGATGATGATATACCTAACGTAAAGGTTTATAACCGATTTTTGTATGAAGCAAAGTTAAACGTTGCAGCATGTTACAAATAGTATTATAACAATTTTGTTTCACGGTGTGTATACTATGGCAAAGATTTAAAAATTCTGTTATCAAATGTTATACAACAAAATATAACTGATGTGTGGGAGCCTAACCATAGCATATTAAGGTTTCCGCAACTGAAAATTTTCCACAAGTTTTAAACTCAAAATGTAACATTTCCAGGTGTGACAGACAAGTGGTATTGGCAGGTATACAGCTCACTCCCGCCAGTTGAACGACAGCGAAGCTTCGCAGTCAATCCGGTGCTTATAAGGCCGCGCAGTGTGGGCAGATTGACACTACAGAGTGCCCACTTTGCTGATCAACCGAGAATTGATCCCAACTACTTTAACCATCCCGACGACTTACAGGCTTTAAAAGAAGGAGTTCGATTTGTTGGTATATTTTAATACATTCGTTTTGTGAGGACCCGCTATGCTTGAAGGAAATAAATCGCCAGTTTTAATGGTTCCATTTTTATTACTAAATGGTGATGGAATGAAATGAACGTTTCTTTTTAACTGGTACTTCTATTTCATTTAATTTACCATTGATTTACCTAGATAATTAAGCAACTATTAATTAACTAACTAAATCAATGGAAACGCTATATATAGGTATGCTTGACTCAATCTAACTACTTATAATCAAATCAAAGACATGTACATGTCCTACATCCCTACATCAGATACATGACCTACTACTCTGTCGGTATATCTTTTATTTATTTATTCAGAAACAAAACAGTCAATAAGTTTTTGCTTTTAGCATTTTGTACTAATTGCAATATTTTGATCATGTTTACTCGAATCTTTAAGACAACTGGTATGGTAGCCGGATGGTATGAATTTTGGCCTCGTGCTTTGGAAGTCCGAATTCGAATCCAGGGCTATTTCTTTGGATTTTTGTTTATTTAGATTAAGTATATCTGTAATGTGTTTGAAACTCTATAATAATGCCAGTATCACCGGGACACCCGCAATTTTGCCGGTAGAAGTACCTTAATTGGATTTTAGAATACTTACTTTCATGCTCTAATTTTTGTCAACAGACCCAAAAAGTAATTGGTACGAGGGCGTTCCAGCGGTTCGACACGAGGTTGCACAACACTCCATTCCCGGGCTGCGAACATTTCATATTCGATTCTGAAGAGTATTGGGAATGTGCCATTATGCAAACGTCGATCACTCTAGACCACCAGGTAATTCTAATCATATGCTAAGTTTCAAAAACTTTTGAATTCATTTCGCCTGTGACTACCAAACGTCAGTCTTCACACTCTTTACTTACTTTAAATTTCATATCATATTTAGGGCCCAGGATTGAAGCATAAGTTTAAAGTGGTGCCAAATTTCCAGTAGAGAAGCACCACTCACGCTCTTTTATTTGGCCCCTGTTCCTCGCTAGCTAATACGTTGAACAAGGAAACTACCAGCTCTTGGATCACCCGTAATTGATTAAAATTTTTGAGACTTGACTCCTTTTTTTAATCAGGTGGGAACTTGCAAGATGGGACCAGCCGACGATCCCACAGCAGTAGTTTCTCCCAGGCTTCTAGTTCACGGCGTGCAGAAGTTACGCGTGGTCGACGCTTCTGTCATACCGCGGATCCCGGCGTCCCACACGCACGCCCCAGTTGTCATGATTGCAGAAAAGGCAGCGGATGTCATAAAAGAGGATTGGATTTATAATACAAACGCCAATTCATTGTTCTGAAAACAACAATGAAAAGTGAACAACGATATGAAAATAAGCTGAAAGCACTCTGTCTGAAAAGTGAAACGTTTGCAGTGAAATTGCTGCGATAACAATTATTTATTCAGCCATGCTGTAATTCAATAAGCATGTTGTGATGAACTTTAAGCTCCATTCCATCGATTCGCACCGAAACCGAAAACAGGATTAAGTATTTCGCGATACAAAAATATTGTGTGCTTAATCACCTATCTATTCATAGTGCTACATCACTGAACTGAGTGAATTGTGAACGGCTGGTGGTATTTGTTGGGATGTAGAACAATTCGTGTCTAATTTATGTAATTACTGAAATGACTCAGTGCCCAGGTTATGTCCCTGTCTGCTGAACAAGGGTTTCGATTCCCAGCCGGGGCAGTCGTTTATGTGGCAGTTTGTGTATATCCATGCCACCTGTGACCTATGAAGATCCGCGACTCTAGGAACTATAGTTTAGTTGGTACGTATTTCAGTTTAAGCATTTAACTATCGCTATGTTCAATAAGACTAAGAGCGTTTCCACATTACATTACACGATATCGTCTATCCGGCTGATATACTATAAGACCCGCTGGTTGATTGTGTAACTGAAGCCGATAGCGATACTCTCTGTATCGGCTTCAAGGCAATTTCGGTTAAGCTAAATGTATACTATCTGGAGACGGAATAACGTCGATTTTAGCAGTGTACGTGGCTAAGAACTCATGAAGCGATTTTCAACAATTGCGTTTTGCCGTGGTATGTTTAGTTACGCTAAAATGAATTTTGTTTTAGCAGACATCGTTTGAGAGAGAGAGAGCACCTATAGTTGTACCGAACATAAATCGCTTATACGTGTATTGCAAATTCATAATACCCTAAGGTGAACGCTATCGATGTGTTATTGGCGTATCGATATTATGCAAAACCAGCAGCCATCTAGCAAGCTTTTTATGCTATAAATATTATTTGGTTTAAAAATTGGTCCATGTCATTTTTGGTCCGAATAATTAGATTTAACAGCATTACCTAGCCAATAAGCGAGAGAAGACTAGTCATAAATTAATTTTATATTATAATAAAGAAACCTACAAAACCAATGTTTTAGTTTTCTTCATGACCTTTTCTGTATCCCTTGAATTCAATTGAATGTAGGGTATTCTATTGTTTGTTTTATTAGTATTACGATGCTAAAGACTCTAAAGAGTGTCAGTATCTCTTCATACTCTGTTAAGTACATTAGTGGCTGACAACAAACATTAGTGACTGACAAGTGGTTAACGATACCCTAAATAGTCATCAATATAATTTGGTCACAAATGTATTGCTGCTTCTGAGAATACAGAACAGGGAGTCAAACAAACAAAGAATATATTTCAGCACTTTATTTTAACTAGTACTTAAATGCTATACATATACCTACAATGAAAAAATTTATTAATTAAGTGATGGGCCAGTTTTAGTTTTTCTATTTAGTTTCCTGTACAGGAATGACAATCGTTTTTCCAATTCTTTCCACTTAGTTGGCCTTATTTTTGGTGCTCCTGTTTTTGAAAACATTTTTTTCTTTCGCAACAAAATCTGGAAATAAGATTAGATCAAAAGTACCGAAACTATTGGTACAGATATTATGTCTGTGACCTTGAATGTCCAGAGAGGGGACAGGAAACTTACATGATACTCATGACCGCTTATGCCCCTTATCCAAGATGGTACATTATACAGGGTCTTCACAGGGTGTATATTGCCAGGACCTAATATATCAATGTAGTCATTCTGCCCATATAGTGCTTTGCGTTCTGTCCAAACATTGGCAGGTCTGTAAATTTCAATAGTAATCATCATATCCAATCAATATTATAATACCCTGTATTATAATATTCCTACATTTTTCTGTAACGCAAAGTGGTAACCTTTCTTCCATGCATTTTTAAATAACAAAAGCGACAATTACATACAATTTCTGATCTCACCTATATTCAGGTATGGGTAAACTTTTCCCTTGTATACGAGGAAGAAGTCCACCGCTCCAAATCTTTTCTTTATATCCATATCTCCTTACAAGTCTAGATCGATCTGCATGGTAGTATGTTCTAATAAAAAATTACCATAAATAAATTTTTAGGTCATTATTCGATGTATAGCTGCCGGTCACAAGGAAATGCTAGTATTTTATTACCTCACCACATTGATCGTTGGTCGCCATAAAGTTTTTAATATGGTAGAACCTAACCACTCCATTGAATCAGTAGGTATCTAACAAAACAAGCAATCACTGTATTGTTAATTATTTATGACTTAACCTTTTTATTATATATAATAATTTTAATTTGAACTGAACTTAATTTACCGAAAAAATCAACCCAAAACAGACAAGAATTGACAATGTCAAATGTCACCGTCACATGAATGTCAGTGTCAAACGTCTTTATCTTTTGTTTTACGGGTACGGAGCAGAGATTATTGTTATGTAATTAAACAAAGCTCACCACTCACGCACGACCGACGACCTACTAAAAATTACTGTGTGTGCTACTGAACGAAACAAAAACAATACAAAAGCTAAAATACACAATCGGGCAGGAAAGAGGCGCAATATTTTTATATTTATACTCTGTTATACACTAAACAAACAAGTAATTGTTTAATTTTATCTGTGAGGTGATGACTTAAAACCAAACAAAATGGCTGGCCTGCTTTGAAATTTGTTGAGATTTTGTGCAAGAAAATATTTAAATAAAAGTATGTATGGGTATTGTTGATTACGTTATTTAGATTTGTAAATATAGTCGCTGTAGAAGAATTTATAAAACATCAACGTAATGACCTTCCAAAGTGATGTTACAGTGGTGTCGCGCCAGTTCGCGCATTTACGTTGTTTGTTTACTTCATGATATAACATTGCCTATTTACTTCAGTTCACGTAAACAACTTGAAAGTTTCTTTTTGTTGACTATTATAAATATGTACCTGATCAATAAATCTTCTTAGTTAGCGACAGTAAAAGTACTCATCAAAGCACGGCTTTGTTTCCAGATACTTAAAAATATGTCTAAGAGGGATACAAATGATCGTAATGAAAGGAAGTTGGACTCTAGTGATTATGAAAATCTTATATCCCAACATAGCATATTTGAATCAGCCAGATCTAAGCACCAAGAATTGCCCAGTTTCCCTGGATTCTCTAATGCCGAAACACAAACAAAGCCTAGTGACATAAAGAGTGGACAAGCTCCACAAGCGGGATTAGGGGCATGGCATTACAATCCCTGGTGGATGCTTGCTAGCACGTCGCGAAGTGTTCCATCGCAGGACGATTTTTCGGAAAATAGTGATCAAACGAAAGTGAAACAAGAGCCGAGTGGGGCTAGGACGCCCGACCACGATCCCTTGCACACTGAGCTGGAACATTACCAGACTGCGACCCCTCCAGCCGGCCTGGACTCCTTCTGCGATGACTGTTCAGATCCATTCTGTGACTCCAGCATAGCCATATGCCGCAAGCTCTTTCACTGCCCTCATTGTCGAAAAAGCTACCCGACCATTCTAGAATTTAACACTCATTTGACAGGTGTGCACCCAGCACAGAAACCATTCAGATGTCAAATTTGTTTGGAGCCATTCCACAAGAAATCCCATTTGCGAAGACATTTAGACTCAAGTCACACCCGTAAAGATGTGAACAAATGTACAGTCTGTTCAAAGTATATAAAGGATAAAAGTAACCTACGCAAGCACATGCAAGTTCACACTGGTCGAGTTCCACAGAAGCAGTTTAAGTGTGACCTGTGTAATAACAAACGTTACATGTCATTGGATAGACTTAACAACCACAAAGTAGTGTGCACTGGCGAGAAGGTGTTGAAATATTGCGACATGTGCACTAAAGTATTTGATAATTCCCGATCCTTGAATAGCCACAAGAAAGTACATGCTAGGGAATTGAAGTGTGATAATTGTGGTGAACAACTCCGCTCACTGGAGCAGTTTACAAATCACAAACTCATGTGTCAAGTAGTAACCTCAGATGCGGGGAGCAGCCAAGGTGGACCAGCAGGTGTGGGTGCGGCAGCTATGAGCAGATGTTGCACACAGCCTGGCCTGTGTGAGCATGATAAACCTGCTTACTTGAACATACCCGGCTATGCTACAGGTCGGGCGCTCGAGGCAACACTTTCATCTTTAAAGTCTGAGATGAATGGATGAAATGTTCTAAATTATTTAGACTAAAAATAATTAAGTTTTATGGATTTCATTTTTTTTACAGATTACCAAATAGTTAAATCAATGACAGTAATAATTTTCACAATTGAGAATTTCACAAGACTGATGCAAATATCCCGCCTCACGACTTGCTTTATTATTACCATTTAAATTTAAGCAGTAGGGAGTAAGTTAATACAGTTAGAGTAAGCAGCGTAATGGTTTGAGCATACTTGTAATTAAAACATATTTGAGAACCCCTATATTTTTATGGTCACTTTATAATCTTGGGAGAGTACAAGAATATTATGCTCAAACTGTTAATGACTTTTAATTTCATTACTTAAAATCAGCATGCATGCAAGATTTCCACAAAATCTGCTGTACTTACACAGATCAGACCATACCACCATTGTAAATTTTGGAAACAGCAGATTCATTATTTATTATTTGAATGTAACAATGCCTTGACTGATTTAGAATAATAATTATTAGTGTGCAGTATTACATTAAACATTTTTTATTTTTCTATTTTGGAAAATTATAAGAGCTATATTTTTTTTATAATTTTTAGGACATATTTTAGATTATCTAAGTTTTATATAATACCTATTAAGTAAGGGGGTCAGTGGAGGCTGTACTAGAGGCACATTCTATTTTCCAGTGCGCTCTGGTACATAACACTCCAAAGACAAATTTATAAATGTAGAAGCATATTCATTAGGTGTGTACCATTTGAAATATTTTCTAAAGACAACCTTTATCTATGGGACTTTGTTTCATGACATTAGACCTAAGCAACCCTTGAAAAGTGCAATGACCATTGGCTTAGCCGGGAGCATGTTATGGATTATTAAATTTTTTGTTGAATTATAAACTCAAAATATTTATTCTTGAAATGTTATACACTGAATATTATCATTGATATCCATAGGATTACTCTTATAGGTCCTGTTACATCCAAATTACAATTAAAACAAAATATATTTTTTGTTTAGTACATTGGCAATTCCATTACTGATAAATAAAAAGCCATGTTATATTTTGTGATTATTAATACTACTTACAGCATTTTTTATTGTTGTCAAGGTGTAATAGGACCTATGCTTAACTAATATTAATACAATATTGCAATATATGTTATGAATGTTTATGAGGCTAGGTTAAGGTAAGCCTTATTGTACTAAAAAGTACAGGCAATTCATAGTGCTTTTTATCAGGCACTTTTGCAAGCTGACATATTGTTAGATTATATTATTTCTATTTTATTTATTAAAGTTGTTTTGAAAAATCAATACTTCTAATTTGAGGCTTTTATGTTCGTATATTTCATATTTAATTTTAGTTGTTGCTATTTACAATTGTTTAATAAATAAACTCGTTTATTTTTATGACCTTTAGGTTTAATGAGAGTAGTTAAATAACCCCTAATTGATATAATTAAGTTAAATATTGTATGTTCTTATTGTTACTGAGTCAACCGCTTTATATCTAGATATCCATTTGAAATTAACATATTTCACCTGATGCAGTGGGATGGAAATAAACAGTCGATTCCATACCTTTATACTATTCTAAAATTGAAATTAATATTATCAACGAACAAGTCGTATACTTAGTACTTTTTACGATTGATTGGAACAGAGACAATAAATGCCAAGTATTCGCTCAATTAACATTTCGTGATAGGAATTAAAAGTTAAAATAGGTCGTACATCATCTATTTCATGAAATAAATAGTTTTGATTTCTGACTATTGTAAAATAACTCATTTTAAAATTTAAATTCGATTTCTATAATAACTTCATTAATTCTGTTTTCTTTTGTTCTTCGAAGATCAAAGGTGCATTGCTTATATTTTACCTTATTAAGAAACTAAAGGTATATCCTTTTCCAAACTGCAATCGACAAATAATCCCACAAATAGATCCATGTCGCCAATTGAACAACGTGTATACTTACGTATAATTTGTAGATAATATATTAAATTTTCAGTTGTATGTGGTGTACCTGATGGTATATCATTTTCTGATGTTAATAGGTATCTAGTTTAAGTGCGTCACTTTCTATTTTATTGTTGTAGAGTAGAGACTTCGAAGTCCTCGAATAAATTAGATGATTATTAAAAATCAGCGTAAGAAAACCTTTTCATATAAATCGCGAAGGACAATAGTACGCTATTGAAAGACACAATCCCACCTATGTTTTGAATTGTGTTAAGTCTGAGTTAAAGAGAATTAAGGCCCTATATATTTTGTGAAATTTTAGCACCATGCCTAATTAACCGCGGTCAATCAGTGATCGAAGCTAAGTAAGAGTAGATAGAACGTAAGCAGCTAGTATGTTTATTTTGTTGCAGAATTTAGTTAAATAAAAATAGCCTCACATGGTTTAAGTTGAGCACATCAATTAAGTACTATTCTTCACGTCATAATTTTAAGGGAAACGCTTCATAAGCCATTATCTAAATTATGAATACATTCAGGGGAAATATATAGTTCGCTCATTTAATGTATGTCAAGTCTGTCGGTAAAGTTAATAAATACTCTGAAAACAGTTTTTACTCCGTTAGGCTGACTGCCGTTTCGCGTGTATTGCTCCGTACACTGGCTACATTGGCGCGAGCAGTCTACCTCACTTTTATTGTTAATGCACAATGCAGACTTTTTTTTACAATGTATATATTCATTGCCGCTAAACCAGCACCTAGTACAAAACAGATTTATGTTTAATTCTTTTTTATTCGATTTTTATAACCACATTGATGTATAAATTCTAAATAAAATAGAAATTAATACAATTGTAACACATGTTTCAATTCCCTGTAGGTTTTTAGCGCGGTGTATTAAGTTTAAATGCACCTAGATTTAAGAAAAAATGTGTTCATATGAATTTAGTTGTTAATACATAGGATATAGTTTATCTCTATAACAGTAGCATATTAGACTGTAAAACAGTGCAATTTCCGCTAGCTTATATTTTCTAATATAACATGTTTACATTTCCATTGAATTGATATAACCATGAAAGCCAAATTTACTGGAACTTTATAGTTTGAACATTATTTTGAGTTGATTATGTGAACAAGCTGCTACCTCTGTTACCTAATTTGCTTTACATTTTGAGCGTAGGGGCTAGCTATCCAATCTTATGTACTATTATGAGAATAGCATACCTATGCAAACCGTCACGAATAAACAAGTTACTTTCCGTTACACCTGCGTTTTCATTTTAGCATATTCGTCGAATAATTTGGTAGTTTGGCCTGGAATGTTTCCGGATTTATGTGGGGAAAATGGATATGCGTGGGTACAGAATTTTACACAAAGGGTTGTAGCGCCGGTGGAAATAAAGAAAAGTAAAATCACGTCTATCAAAATTATTTTCTTCCAATAAAGTAAAAATAGAATTGCTTAATGTTGTGAAAAAGAGAAGTGTGTATGCAGAAAGATTTATCGAAATTTCACCGTCACTGTTCGGTCTTGGTGAAGTACTCATTGAATTTGGAATTTTGCGCCCTTATCGGAAAATGAAAGAAAACAATAACGAAATTGCTAGTTATTTATTTAACGCTGGAATTATATAACAACCCGCCCTCTTTTAGTTGCAGCTTTAACAACCTTCGACTTCTTCTCTTTCTTCTTTTTCATTATGTTCTCTTTTCTTTTCTTTTGTCTGTCTTCCTTCTTTTGTTCAACATTCTGAATTCTGCTATCCCATTGCTTTTTGCTAACCTTCTTCTTTTGTTCCTGAAAGAAATTGATTTTTAATTCATATTCATTGTAACCAACCCTTTAGCAGGCCAATTAGGCCATACAAATGAAATATTTTATACGCCTTCTAACTACCCCTACACGAGCGCCAGACTGTTCGCACACAGTAGTGTTGCACGATAGTCGATATTCTATCGATAGTATATCTATATATATAAAAGAAAGTCGTGTTAGTTACTCCACTTATAACTCAAGAACGGCTGAACCGATTTAGCTGAAAA
>DWLO01001589.1:0-14513 GCA_018245335.1 Dalla quadristriga | reverse complement strand
GTCAAATGGATTTCACCGTTCTACTACTTATTGAACATTCCGCCGCGCGATGGCAGTGGTAATATAGTAAGCAGTATTTTATATTAATTAGTACCGAATATCGGTGCATTGTGGACATACTTACTGACCCTTGAGTGCTTCTGGCTACCTCAGCTCATTTATGTTATTTATATCATTATCTTATTTCGAAATAAATCCATCCCGTTATCCAATATTTCTGATGGGATAATTTTAATTGACTCAGTTGTTTGTTCCAAGATTGTGTCAATTGAGCACATGCTGGTTGTAAAACTTAAACAAAATTCATCATTGTTAATTACATTGCCAGCTGTGAATGTGCTGGTACTTACTTTCAGTATGTATTAATTTGTCGACTTATAGTAGACTTGAATAAAGCAAATATTTTGAAAGCTAGTTCGATGTTCAATACAATATCAATGAAATGAGGTAGCATGTGTATGCCTAACGGGGTGGCAGTGTACATTATTTGTCACCGCTTGTAATTTGGCTAAGGTAAGTTTTATTCCTAAGTATTAACTGTATTGTGATCTTATTTGTCATATAATTATTATCTTACTGGATTTTCTTACAGTTTCTTACACTGCCAAACTGTTCGTTTTATATCAGTTGACGTTGGTTTATAAATATTTTCATTGTGATATTGAAATGATAAGAAGACTGTGCTTAAATTTATTAGTGATTGACCATGGGCTGTGTTGAGGACATTTCAGATTCGTCTGGGCGTATCTGGCAAAAGGAATTGTATTTTGTACTAAATTATGTGATATAAGTACTTATGTAAACCTGTTGTAGATAAAAACCAATACATGTGCCAAAAGATTGTCGCTTTTCCGCAACCACCTACTTATAATTTATGTGGAATAAATATGACAGCAGTTTTTGTATTTTGTATTAAAAGTATGCTTCTTTTCCGCTAAGGCGCGCCCTATCGAGTGTGAATCGTGGGCGTTTTATATTTCAGTTATTTAGAATACGCTTAGAAGAGCACAAAGTTTTGTTTGCATCTAAGACTGGCATATTTTATACGTTTGTACTGACATAACAAACTTTGGGCCCAGAGCTTTAGAGGATCGTTTGCCTGACTGAGCAAGTTACGATACCTACTCGCATTTTAAACGCTGTTTATGGTGCATTTATCACAAGATTTGATGGACAAAAGTCCATTGTTGTATAGTATTATGTTAGTATTTAAATATATTTTAATTAATGACTTCATTTTTTTATTTTATTTACAATCAATTATAATTAATTACTCATTACAATATCAAAGTACACCATTGTACTCCACTACATTTTATTATCTAAATGTCTTGCGATGGTACTATTTTCTATTTATTTTTTATTTATTAGTTCTAAATTTGTGTTCCTTTATTAGTTTTAAGGGCAAAACGGGAGAAATGGAAGTTTGTAAACCAACGTCAATAGGTGGTATGAATCTCTTCATCTAGACTGATTTTTTATAATTAATCGTATATTCTCACTATCAATGTCTCTTACTGTGAGTTTGCACTGAAGACATCACAAAAACTGTATCGAGCTGTTTTGTTTGCATTGTCAGTCATTTTAACGTATTGAAGAAACTTGTTTGACATTCGTAGCACCTGACATTTTACACAACATTCATCCAATAAAATTCGCTATAAATATACCTACATGTTTACCAAACTAAGTGGAAAACACTAAAAATATGTTGCGAAACATTATATGCAACAGTGCGAACATCAAACATGACTAATCTATACATATTGTATGCATATTGTGTCTGTGCGAACACAGCCAACAACAAATTTTGATGAAGAATTTACCCACTGCGAACGCAAGTATCAACAAAAGAAGTTCATTTGGTTGCATACTTACTAAGTTTAGATACATATTGTTAAATGTTTTCGGTGCAAAGGTACAGTTCACGAAAATCTTTTTAAACGTAACAAATATGATTTTCAGTAGTGCCGAACGAGACGATTGATACACTCTAGTATAAGTTTATGATAATAATTCCTATGTAAAAATAAACAAACAATAAATTTAATTTAAACTCAAGTGAAGATGTATTAGTTTTAACTATCGCCACTAATGACGTTGAAATATAATGGATGTAGAATTTCTCATTTGTGTTTTATTTATACCCACACAAAATGTATGACTTTACACCTACCACACTTTCCTTATCTAACCAGGGTTGACTGGTAGAGAATGCCTTATGGAATTTAAGTCCGCCCATTGTTGTTTTATTAATAGGTAAATTAATAAAATTCGGCAACGGAGTTAAGCAGTGACCTTGTCCACCAACCCGCAGCTGAACAGCGTGGTGGACGGGCCAAATCCTCATTATGATAGGTACACGCTCAATAAGGGGGCCGCCCAGTTATTGGTTGTGTGTGATGATGACAATCATATGAACTTATGCTCAAAAGACTAATGTGTTCAACCGTTTATGGTCTATTGAATTAATATTTAGTGTTGCGAAATGTGCAGGCGTTTGATGGGGACGTATGAATAATAATAATTGTACTTGCCCTGTTCATCGCTTTCTAGAGGCCTTTTGGAACAACAAATTAAATTTTTTTGATTTGTGCTGAGCTTACCCTGGACGATCGATGGGGCTTCGAAGAGCATTTCGAACGGCTTGTTTCCCGTCTAGAACTGATTGCAGGGGCTATACATACACCCTCTGCTTCCTAAACCAGGGGGCCTCGTGAAGGAGTTCGCCGCCGCTATGCGGGAGTAGTGCGATCGATGGCATACGGTGCCCCGGTATAGTTTCATAGGCTGTCGGGTGTCCGGTGTCCGGTGTTGTAGAACCAAACTTAGTGGCGTGTGGAGATCGTATGAAATGGCTGCCTGGCACGTTTTCCTGCCGGATATGGACGCGAATATTCGCTTGAGGGGCGGAGACGTGACTAGGAGCTCTGAGCGCTCAGGAGCTAGGCACGTCTGCAAACATACTCGCCGAATGGCGTGTACGCCCGGAGACGGACGGGCGCGCGGGGCAGCGAGCTGTACCTACGTGCAATTCTGTCAGAGACTGGCTGGCAAGGTAGGAGGATAACGTCATCATCCGGCTGACGTAGGTGCTCACTGGACATGGCTGTTTCAGTGATCGGTTGGGTCCAGGGGAGACCAATTGGGTCAATGCGAACATTTTAGGCCTTACCAGATGGAGCTGTTTACACAAAACTCATTATTACCTCGAATGTATATTAAATTACAAGAATAGAATAAAAAATTGCATTTTATTACTTTGTAATCGATTAGTAAGTCGTAACTGATTAGTTTCTACCAACGCGGAGTGTAAATCGGCTCAATTTTCAGTATCAAAAACTCAGCTGTAATGTTATTTTGTAGGTAAAAGGAGATCACACAATGGTGATTCCTTATAATGGTAGGAGAAGTTTGGTTACAAAGTATTTAATTATTTGTATTAAAAATAGCGCCCATTTTATTAATAGTACCTTCATATGTAAGGGGCCTAATGACCATTCTGTAACTATGATGACGCGATGGAAATACCAGAGTAGGGGCCCGGGACGACGAAGCATAGTACACCCTCGAGCAGTCCCCGACTGGAAGTTCTGGCAGTCCTGGTCAACCGGGTCTTTCTCGGCCAGCATTAGTAGCGGCTATATCATAACACATGTTCCGTGAGTTGTAGGTAGGGTCTGGGAAATCACTAATTCCGTGATAATATATTTTTAGCGGATCGATGTATCACATGCCACCATTACAAGACCCGCCAGCATCGTCTGCTCTCATAACGCATACGGGATGAGAGGCTTGTGATGCCTGCAGTTATTGCAGAGCCTGTCCGCCTGCCGCCCTGCAAAAGCAAGAAAATCAATCGGTCATGAGTTGGTGCGAGAGCGTGAATAATTTTATTGAAACGTATAAACAGACCAGTGAGGTACCACCGTCCTATCTATTGAAAGCTGAGGTTAAAAAAAGGAAGGAGGAATTGAGTGCCAACTGCAGCTTATGTACCTACCTACTTATATCTGTAACAAATCTCGAACAGGCCTAGTCATGTCGGAGTTGGTCTCAGATGCGTTGCTATTCCTGAGGACAAAGATTCGCAAATCAAAAGCAAATCGAAGCGAAGAATAACTATAATTGAGACCTTTCATAAATTTCATAAATATACGTGGATATTATATTGTATATCACAAAGTTTGTAATTTTGGTGTAAGTATACCTACGATACAAAAGTTGCGAGTGGCGAGTAGCGAGGTGAGGCGGAGGTTATGAACACAAAAGATATAGAAGTCGGAACATTGCGGTCGGGGAACGGAACGCGACGGGTGTGAACCGGCGCGCACTCGCTGGGGCTTATTCTGACATCATTAGCGGGTCTACTCGGTAAATTCCAATATCAAGAAGTCATATTTTATCACAACTATTATTTTTATCAGTTTCTTAAATGCTGTTTTGGCTATACAAGAATTATATTTAGGTACTACCGAAAATAAACTAGTAGGTACCTACTTTATGTTTTTTCGATCGCCGTGCGCCTCCCACAACTAAATCTTTGTTTATCATGATGATGGATACGAAATCAAAATAAATAATATAATCCATATTTTTTATAAAAATTAGTAACAATTTGGCCAATGACTATGTTAGTATTGTTAGTAATAAAATAGTTTATTAAATTGCTCTCTAGGATGAGAAGATAGGACTGAGAGAAGCCTACCTCCCCAGTCCCAGAGCGATTTCCACCCAGTGCCCCTGAATGGGACAGTCAGGTATATACGTTTCACATTTGCTGCGGATCGTCAGGTTAACACATGAATTATTTTGTATGATTAAATATTAGCCATTTAGGTGCTTTTGTAGTCATACAACGCTGTGGTCTCATAAGACCACAGAGGAAAAAATTCTACAGGGTAGACGTAGGTAGGCATAGTCTATGGGCACAGTTTTGAACGGTGTAGTATTATCGTTATATTTAGGTAAACTTTACTCATGCCTTTTGATTACAAAATATCCCAAATTTTTTCTACTTTCTGGTTTGAAAACTGAAAATTTCTAGTCTGATGACAAAAAGGTTTTATCGAGTACATCGACGTGGTTAATGGAATCTCCATCGCGGTTCCGACGTGGTAAATTGGGTAGAAGGTATCCCAAAAGCACACAAGGGCCATAAGAAGCTCTGCAGTAGAGTAAGCGGGTAGAGGTATTTAATAACACCGAATTCTATGGAACTAATGTTCTATAGTAGTCGTACGTAGCGATGCTTATTATTCTTTGGTGGTAGAGTATTCGAACATGACAGTTAGTCCAAAGGTATAATAATATAAATATAAAGGTATAATAAATTACGGACTTCTTGCCATATTGGTCACGTCTGTTTCTCTGAATTAGTAAATCTTAAGACTCTAAATTGAATCTACAATGCTTGTGCACAGTGTTTTTATAATTAAGTTTATTCATCAATTGTTGCAGTGTACAATTAAATAAATAAATCAAAAATATCGATAGCTTTGGGCGCCAAGCCTGCACGCGACACGGCGTCGAGAATAGGGCCCGGACGCGGGGCTGACGTCAGGGATTCTTGTGCTCGCGCAGCCCGGCCCGTGAATCACGCGGCGATGTGTCACCGACGCCGACGACCACCGACGCCCGACGCCCGCTGGAAGCCAGCTTGCACTTTACATACACTCGCATTAAGATAATCTTCTCAGAATTTGAGGTGTTCGTGTCCTTCATCACGGTTCTTATTAAAATGGCAATCAGAGTACAGATACCAATTATTGGATACCCTGTTGATTTAAGTAGGTAATAGCAGGTATACAAGCTGGGATACAGGAGACAGGAGAACTGACACCGTGATGGTAAGTAGTCACCGTTGCTTATCCACAAGCATAAGCAATACGAAATTACCGCCAATTAGAGCAAATGACGTCTACGTATCTTTTAAGTAATTAAAACGTTTCAAAATTTCGCTGGAAAATCTTGTAAAGTCTACTTACAATCTTGATTGATTGGCTACATCTGATTTCTTATAATCGACTTTATCACAGGTTTTCTATTAGACGCGTATTTTCCATATCCAAATTTCTCACTGCACGACCTCGCTACGAGCACACGTGAACACATACACACATCGCACCCGGAGTAAGTGATTATTATGAATCCTACCAATAAGTTAAATTTGAGTGTCTGTCTGTGATACTAAAATTAAGGTAAATAATGAGACGGAATTTGATTTATATGAGACCTAAACATAACCGTCACACAGAAGTGTTTTGCACTCACTTAACTACTAAAGGATTCGAGGGTGTCCGTATTAATTTCAAGTGGATGAGTGACTAAACTCACGTGTTTTGTATTGTATTGTATAAGTTCTCTTAGTATTCGTTAGTATGATTGGAAGTTGATAGATGAGTACTACTGCGAAGACTGAGATGGTGAGGCGCGTCCTGTTTATAAATTCCCGAAAACCACACTTCTAGCTTTGATGATATCAAAATGTATCCTAAAACCTAGGTACATAATTACAATAAAATTTAAGTTTATCTTCAGATACTGTATTTATGCTGTTAAAAATATAAGTGGACACCTATCCTGATAAATGAAAACCTCTGTTTATAAATCCGAGCTCATAACACTTTTTAAAACATTAAAGTGAATATATTAATGACCTTGCAAAGTTGACTTTCTTCATACGAGTATTTGTATATTTTTGCATATTACCAGAGTAAACGGTTCCTTGTAAATTGTAATGTTTACCAGTATGTACCAACGGTGCATTGGTGTTTCATTGCCTGATCTCTCTCTAAACTACTGAGGACTGATCTGAGCTGAAGAGAGAGAGAGAGAGAACAGGCTGCTGTGGCTCTCCCCAGGCACGAGACTGAACCAGATCTTCGGCTCTTCACATCCATTTGCTTCCCGCCGCCATGCGCAGATAGTCGCGCCACCTGCCTGGAGGCCAGAATGACCTGATACATACATCATGTATTTTTTGATGTTACGAGATAGCAGTCCCACCATCCACTGCCGCCCATATACACCTGTGACAAACTTCAAATAGGACTGACTGTACGAGGGAAAGCCGAATAGCCGCTGCCTTATTTACGTCAATAGATACGTAATAAAGCATTTTATTCTGTTAAATTAATCCTACGTCGCTATGATCAGCAAATAAAAAAGTAGCCAGTATGTAGCAACCGGTAGCGCTGTCGTGGTCGGCTTGCCCGGCTGACTTGTATTTTTTTATGTAACTTGTTACTCCGCTGCCGCTGCTGTTGCGTTGCGCCACGGCACGGTCCGCGATCGCTCGGCCGCCAGCCGTCGCCTCTACGCCGCTAAACGAATCGCATTATAAGGCAGCTATAGCGAATGGATTTGAGGAAAACCTTAAGATTCAATTCTCAGAGTTGAGATCCGATGTGACGGCGTACCGTTTCTTGGTTAAAATGTACTTAGTCTGACTAACTGATAATCACACTTTGCGGGCCGCGTAGTAATCCCGTCAGAGAAGTAACTGAATTTGTAGCGTGCACTTTTACTGCTACGATCTGGAACTGGATCCGATAGCCACGTACCTCCTGTTTTTATTCTTAATCATAAAATATTTAATTTAATAAGTAATCAAACAAACTATTTTGTGGATTATAATTATTATTGATGAATGATGATTAGTGAGCTGTTTGTCAAATGCTATTCGCATATCATATTTAAAATAAGAATAGGAATAGAATAAGAAACAACTGCAACACTGAATAATAAAAAATATTACTAAACAAAATATAATAATAGTAAAAATAATAACAAAGCCTTTGTGGGTACTATGAACAAATTTAGAATAATAAAGAAAAAACAATATATTCCATGTTGCAGTGACCACTTAACAAATATGTTTGAACTTAGTCTAGTTGCAGTAATACCCCAACACTGATTTTCAGTGCAGCCTTTTAGTCAACGTACCTACTTCAAACGTACAGACATCCCTTTGGAGACCCTTTTTTAGGTAAGGCTGTCAATAGTTAAGTGGTGAGTAAATATATCTAGCTCTCATCAATATGGTCAAACGTAAACTCGTATGAATGAAAATATAATCTCATATAATGATTGTAAATCTTGTGAGAAATAAATGATCTTTAACCGTAATACCTATATAATATAAGTACCTACACAATAAGTACTTTTTTCGGCCATCTATATAGATCATAATATGTCTACCTCTATAGGTAGTCAGTTATACCTACCTATGTCTATGTAGTAATCGAAAAAAAGTTGCATGCATTTAATGCTGTAAAAATCGCAAGTTCAAAGTCTGCGGTTGTGCGCTTATAAATCTTTCAAGCTGGACACGACGAGTTCGTAGCCATGTGAACAGCGCCTGAATTTTATATTTTACGGCGAACGAAGGCATTACTAATGTGGCGAGGGATTGGACCAAAGTAATTTTCAAGCGCCAATATACTGACTGAAAGACTGGTCACATCACTATGCCAAGTGATTAACAGTCAGTCAGTATATTTGTTGACATCATGATAGAATTCGATTTTATTTTATTATTTACGACGACCCCGTGGAGTGTTGGTTAAGTGACCTTAATCGACGAGCTGTGGGTCTCGAGTTTAATCCCCGGCCGGGGCAGTCATTTATTTATTTGGCAGATAAATGTTTGTATTCGGGTCTCGTGCGTTAAATTGTGTTGCCTTCTGCGTTTTTTTTTTTACGTGTTTAAGATAGCAAACGAGCATACAGCTCCACCCATCCGCTGCCGCCCATTACATCAGTGACAAACCTCGAATAGGACCGTAAAAGGAACTGGAGGTGTTAGTTCAGTTAGTATGAGATGTTAATAGGAATGTTAGTTGGTCAGTATTCTTTAGTATAAGGACTATGGTAGAAAGGACCATAAGTAAGGTTCCGTCAGTTCCGGTTAGTAATAGTTCTGTTCGAATCTGGTCACAGATGCGTTGCCACCCTTGAGCACTAAGGTGGTCGCCTCTTGTAAGAGAGTAGCCGGCATCCACACCTTTCTGACCGAAACACAATTGTTGAACAACAATTATTCCACGGCAGAAATGGGTGTGGCGGTGGTACCGCCCAGGGCGAACCGTATACAGGCTCTACCACCTACCACTGTGTCCACCACTAACAACAACAGAAAATCATAAAGGGGGGGGGGGGGGGGGGGTGTTTATTATTAAAATTATTTACATTATATTGGATAAGTAAGTAAACGTGATAAACGTCATTTTAGAAAGAGAGTGGTAATAGTAGGAAAATAGAGTGTTAAAGATTATGAGATATAGATAAATACTTACGTTAAAAATATATACTAACATTTATTATCCGATGAAAGCTTATAATCCGTCCACCTTCGAATAGGACAAATACTAACGGTTACTAACTCGATGATTATCTAATTATATTTACAAACAGGACTAACAGTAACTGACACTTACAGTCCGAACACCCACAGGTCTATGACTAACGTATACTAACTAATATTCTTATTAAAACGTTATCTTATACTAACTAACAGTCCCTCGTACTATATGAAGTTTGGTACAAATGTCCATGGGCGGCAGTGGATGGTGGGATCGCATGCACGTTTGCTTCTCTCATCACATAAAAAAAGGCTTTTAAAATGCTCTGGACATGGTCCTCCCATTTTGGCGCCACTACAAGCAAGCAAGGTATTTCTCAAAATCCAGCGGTTTCTCCAAAAAGTGGGAAGCCACTATTTTCTTAAGGTCGCCAATTGACCTGGCCGGGTTCACTAACTTCTTTTTCTGAGCCGTCTTTTCCAAACGACTAAAGTAACTTATATGTGTACTTACTTTACTTTATATTTCTAGACTTACATAGGATACAGTTGCAACAAATTCGAAAATTTTATTCAAGTTGTTTGTAAATTACCTACTGTTTCACATAACTATAATGTAGGTACTTAGTTCGCATTGATGACGTAACAGTAATTACCTATTCCCAAAAACCGAAATAAATGCTACAGCGACAGAACATTAAAATTATTTTTTAAATTTAAAGCTAGTCACTGTTGCCCGCGAATTTGCCCGCGTAAAATTTATGATGTTTTAATTCCCTCGGAATCTGTAAATTTATTCGAGATTAATACCATCTCCATAATAATATTATCCATGCCTCAAACTATGTCTGTACCAAATTCTATGAAGATCGGTTGTATGGTTTAGCCAATTTTGTTCTTATTGAAGGCGTCAAACAAACAAATTTTCGTATTTATAATATTAGCAAGGTTCCTTAACTCAGCAGTACAACACAGACACATCGATACGGCGATGTCGCTGTACCCTTGGTCGGGCGCCCTCGCTGCGACCCCACGCCGTTCGCCCTTGCGTCCTTCCACCCTTTATGTTCACCTCGCTGCCACTGCAATCCTAGTAGGTGGCTTGTCTGATCAGCCTCTTGTTTTGAAATCAAAATAAACTTTTGTTCAGTTCTTTTTCAGTGAAGCCTTTTCTGCATGGTTCGCCGTGAGTGAATATGGAATAAGAGCTATTAGAATTCTACCTATATTGCGAGGTGGTTTTGAAGTATTGGAAATATTTGAATTTTTCCTAGTGGTAATTCTTGTATAAGTGTAACCGGCATCCACGACTTACCGACCGGAACACAATTGTTGAAAAATAATTATTACATAGCAGACATGGGTGCGGCGGTAGTACCGCCCCGGCGAACCGTAAACAGGTTCTACCACCTGGCTGTTGGTAAGCACCTCTCTTCGACCGAAACCAAAATGTTTTCGGTAGAAATCGCTGTGGCGCTGTACTTCCACGGACATAGGTGCTGCCATCTACAGACTCAGAAAACAATGAGACAAGGATATGTCGCAGGCGGCCGCTACAGTTTAATAAAGCTGTGATAATCGGGTTTATTCAGCAGATAATAGCGGACTTAATAGCTTCGGCGAGTAATTATAATTAAGCTCAACTCCTATACCTCACCTATATGCGAAATAAAAATGCGGTCACGTGCGAGTCGGATTCGAGGCAATGGGAACTATCAACAGGATCCTTACGGGATAATAATGATAATCCTTACGGGATGATAATCTATTAATGTAAAAGTGTGTTTGTTGGTTTGTCCTTCTGCAACGAAGAGCCGGGTCGACGTGATTTTCTGCAAAGAGATAGTTTATGGGCCAGATCGCGACATAAGCTACTATACAAGTCAGAAAAATGCAAGGTTCCCATGGGATAGATAAGCAAATTATACCCTTTACGTTTTCTCTTATAAACACTAGTTAGGATGTCATAAGTTAATCATCAAAAAAGATTTATACTATCGTAACACCAAATAGAAGACCGAATGAATTAGTGAAAACGTCACTTTAATTATCTGTAATTGTTATTACATGACATAACATACGTCAACCCAAATACGTCAAGTGTCAATGTCAAAAGTCAATAGAAACATATTTTTTTCGACGGTGAACGAATTTTTGACAGCATGACTTCCTGTGATGTCAGCTGTTACATTTTGTTAGATACAATGCGCTAAACATCCTCCCTGTGGTGATTAATATGACAGCTATTTACAGTGCCTAAAGTTTAAATAAGTAAAATTAAGCAATCTTTAATTAATCAGTAATTTATCACTTAAATGTTTATAACTAAGACCGAACATGTATATTGTTACTCGTAAAAATACTGGCAGGAACGTCTTTAACGTGTTCGGGAGCTATAAACGTCGATTTTGAAATACCTACACCCTTTAAATTAAGTAAAAGTACAAATCACCAACCATGGACCATCGCGATGATAAGCGATGATAGCCGAGCGGATTAGAATTCGGCCTTCTACTCGGGCCTCTGCTTTAACAGTACAGAAAACACCGTAAGGAGACCTTTCAAAGGCGTGTGAAGTCTGCCAATCCGCATTGACCAGCGTGTCATACTAAGGCCTAGCCCTTCTTATCTTGAGAGGAGACTCGTGCTCAGTAGTTGACCAGTGATGGGTTGTGATGATGATAATGATGACCATCGCGCTGGCTCTGTTGGCCGGATGTTAACTCAAATTTGAGAGCATTATGAGCTTGAAAAGTGTATTCTGTAACGTATTATTTCATATCTTAATACCGTTTATGAGTTTTGTTTCCCTCTCGCTTGGACATTCTAACATTTCTACCAATTGTAAAAGGCTAGGTATACATTCGAAAAATCAGTTTCATTCAATATAGGTACTAACCAAGGTAGGTAGGTATATAGGTTATATAGGTACTATAATGTCCTACCACTTACCAAGCATCGTCGTCAAAATCCTCACATTTATATTATGCTTTGCTTTGATACGACTTGGTGTTGAGTTCTCGAATGTTTGACGGCCTTAATGCGTACCAAAGCAGCGAGTGAAGTTCCACGTATTCCCACAGCTTTCTAACTTTTTGTCTCTTGGCCTTATTCTGTCTATTTGGGTATCTAAAAATATGAGCCTTATTATTTTGTCAAATATAATGAAATTTGGATTTTAATTACATTGTGGCAATTAGGTACTTTTAATGATTTACTATAAGTGCACTGTGTCCTAATTAAGGCACACTGATCAAAGAGTTCGTACTTAAAGAAAAAAATATCGTTTATTTATATGTAATTTTAGCTCAAGCACTGAAAAGTATTTTTATATTTGTAAAGTTTCTCAGAAGCCTCTATCTAGCTAGCCCTCTGCATTAAAGAGGGTTCATAATATTCTATGAAACTTCAAATGCAAATGGACAGAAGCTTCTGAGAAACTCAGTTCCAGGTCCTGTATTTGCGTTATTGATTTTTCATTCATAACGACCATTAAAACCGTCTGGCATGTCCATGAGACCTCTAGTTGTAACCGCAACTAGAGGTCTCATTGAAAAGTGGTCTCACATAAGACTGTGTCGTATAAACAGGCATATTGGTGCGCCCGATAAAATTCGCGGTGTTATATAAATTTTGGACACCGAATCGGTGGCGCTCTCAACAATCACGCTCGGTTGCCTCCACTACGAAACAGTGTTCTTGAAGGTTTCTCTTTTCTGAGTGCACTAAAATGTACGTAAAATATTCTTGTGTCTCACTCTACCGCTGGAGTATCGTTCAGCCGTAGCTGTTTTTCTGATGCGATCACAAACCGGTTGACCATCGGCGCGATGACGTCCGCGGCGGTCGGACCAGTCAGCCAGTCACAGAATCAGTATAGGTGAATGTCGAATTACTGCCTACTTTGCATTAGTAGGAATAGCGTTACTTGGTTCTTTTCTATGCATGCTTCCGCTAGGATACGGGATGGTAAATGGACATGCAGAATATTTGTTTACATCTGACTATAACAAAGTTATTGGTCTGAATGTATACACAATTTTAACAAACAGCCTATTTTTAAGATCTAGCTATTACATCCAAAAAAACTTCTTTAAGAAGCCTATGTGGTTTCCAGGGATTAAGCTTTCTTCACACCGAATTTCATGGGATTACACTAGGCTTACAGGCTTCACCCGCGACTCCGCCTGCGTAAAATGCCCATATCTAACCTACAATAGTAGGTTATTATTTTTATTATATTTTTTATTGCACCATATAAATATACAATTTTTTTATAAAAAAAGTTTCCAAGAGATGTACAGAAGGCAGTCTTATAGCCAAGTAGCGATTTCTTCCAGACAACATTAACGTACTACTGATGCTACGTAATTTTAGTCATACCTACACGTAGTTCTTCTTTATCTTGCTGTCCATCTGTTTGTGGTTGAGTATAAGTACATATTTAACCTGTGATACTATCCTGGGGATCCGGGATATGGTAGTTTGAAAATGAAAATCTTTACTTCGATACTCTGTTCTTAATGTAAATTTAAATGTAGGTACATGAACTATACACCAAACCATTTTTATATCAACTTTGGATTGGAATGCAGGTCAACGACCTGTTGTATTTAATGTGGGAACGTTACATGTCCTAGGATCTTGTTATTGAACAAAAAAACTGAAGTAAACAAAGAAAAAACATACGAAAATCTAAATCTAAATCTTAGCAATAAATAAAATTGGAGTGTCTGTCTGTGATATTCAAATTAAGGTAAATAATGAAATGGAATATTACTATGGTATTTATATTACACCAAAACATATTCAACCATTTTTAGAATTTTTGTCTGTCTGTCTGTCTGCGTTTTTTTGCCGCGATTAGGCTCCGTAACCGCTGAACTGATTTTGATAAATTTTTAAGGGATTGTAGAGAGTACACTTACCACACATGTGCTATGTTTTATCGCAATATTTCGAACGGTTTTGTATAGACCTTTTCAATGTTTAAAATTTTCTGTATTTCACGATCTCACGCGGGCGAAGTCGCGAGCTCTCCTAGTTGTTAATAAAGGCTATTTGAAATTGAAAAATACCACACATGTGCTATGTTTTATCGCAATATTTCGAACGGTTTTGTATAGACCTTCTCAATGTTTAAAATTTTCTGTATTTCACGATCTCACGCGGGCGAAGTCGCGAGCTCTCCTAGTTGTTAATAAAGGCT
>DWLO01001588.1:0-14517 GCA_018245335.1 Dalla quadristriga | reverse complement strand
TGCGCCGCTTGCGCCACGCGCCGGCGCCTTGCGCGTGGTACTGCAGCTGGCGGTACCACGTGCGCGTGCGCGAGTTCTCTTCCGCCTGTAAAAAATATTTTTTATGAATAAACAATCACAGTGAACAATTATAATGCACTATGACACTATAAATCATCATCTTTGCTATCCATCAGCGGCCATGATGAACCGGCATTCACACCGTTTCGACCGCAATACAATTGTTGAAACAATAATTAGTAGTAGTAATTATAATATAATAAATTAATAATAATAATTAATAATGAGCGAACCGTATACAGGTTCTATCCCCCCCCTGTCTTCCCGCCCGTCACTGTCGTCGAAAACGCGACCTAAGCTCTAAGTATTTTCCCATTTCCACTTCACAGTGGATCTCAACCCTTACTCTCAATCCAGCCCCGAATAAATTGTTTAATAATGAAACTTACTAAATGTTGGCAAACGTGCGAATATTCAATGCCAAATTACCGCTTGCCAACTGTTCGGTTAATACCCACTAAACACCCTAGTCGAATAACCAGTTAAGTGCTTAAAGCTTGGCTGTGCTAGCAAAAATGTATACAAATAGCTTATAAGCTTAACGAGTATTATGTGTTAATAAGTTAATTAACTAACTAGCTTTGAACGTTGCCAAATGGATTCATTGAATATTAACAATTTTGATTGTTACTTAATTTTTTTAAAATTTTAGATAGGCGTGAAACATATTTCAATTAATAAAGGATTCCTTTAATCTTACCGACATTATAATTACGACATTACATTATAATTTGTTTGTTTGTTTGATATGCCTTCTAGGTAAAACCATACGACCGATTTTCATAGAATTTAGTAGACCGTTTCGAGTCACGGAGAAGTTCATTGGATTCTTTGAATTCCGATTATTGATTCTAAATTAAACGCGGAAAAACGCACGGCTAACAGCTAATTATTTATTAAAGACAGGCAGCATTTGTGTAAGGAAAAAAAAATATTCACATTTTTTTCTGTAAAAAATTTGGTATATGAAAATAAAAATATGCCTTTAACGTCCATAATTTTATTGTCAACAATGATAACGAAGCATATTTTTCAAAAGTCTCCCTAGACAAATACTTTCAGGACTAATAAACTAACTAACAGTCCCTCGAACAGTGCTACTAAAAGTTTCACACTGATGTTCATGGCGGCACTGAATGGAATGCAGGTCCTTCACACAGATATTCATGGCTGCAATGGAATGCAGGTCCGTCCTATTCTCAGCAAATAAAAAAAAACCAAATCAATTTTACCAATGTTTCAACCTCAATATCTACGATTGCATAGAGAACAACACAATAAGGAATACGCAATGAGTTCTAATAATCGGCAGAGCAACCAAGGATGGGGTGCACGGACGTAGTTATTCGAAACGAACAATGCTTACGAAGCGGTTAGGTCGCTCCAGGTTATTTGCGATGCAGCGGGCTATACTTTTGCATCGGCTTATGGCCAAATTACTTTGGCTTCGGAGGAACGAGTGTATTTTGTGTAGTGACTACAAAGATTATGATGACTAGATTTTGCCCGCGGCTCCATCCGCTGAAAGTTCCTCTTGCCATTCAAATGTTTTTCCGCCATGTGTTTTAAGTTCCTTTTTTTTCCTTTCACCTGCGTTTTTATTCCCGTAAATACGTAAGAACAAAGGTTGAGTAAGGTTTAGTACAAAGTATTTTTAGCCTGCGTTGGTTCAGAAGTTCCGATATGTTCAGAGCCATAACTGGCCGTCAAGGGGAAGAAGCTCCATGCGGAAGTTGGATGGGTGACCGCTAGTGGCAAAATTTCATGAGCGCTCTCGCTACCTCACTTCGGATGGCACCGTAAACAATCAGTCCCATACCTTTAAATAACAGACAAGCAGTCATGCAGTCCCACCAACCACTGCCGCCGCTCGAATAGAACTGTGTGTTAGTTGTTTAGTTTGTTAGTATTCGTTATTAATTGGACCGTGGAAGTTAGGACTGTCAGTGTAAAATTGGGTTTGTCCTATTTAAAGCTGGTCTCAGATGCGTTGCTATCCCCGAGGACTGAGACGGTCGCCTGAAGTATAAGTGTAACCGGCATCCACGCCTGTCCGATCGAAACTCAATTGTTGAAAATCAATCAAACAACAATGGTGAAGTCGGTGGCCTTCGGGCGGCTTAAAACTTCCGACACTCGGGTTGGCCACTAACATCTTCACTAGTACGCAATGAAGCAGCGTGGGAATGAACGCTCCAGGACTTTTCAGTAGTAAGATCTACAGTAGGCCGCTAATGGGTCGCAGCCTTCGATATAAAGAGAAGTAGGTAAGTCGGTACTTATTTATGAAACGGTTCTATCACTTTGAGTTGTTTCCGATGCAGAGGGCAATATTTACGCCTTCTACTGTGTAGCCAAACGTACTTCCTTGACAAAAAGAAAGCGGCTTTGCGGAGACGATATTGCTATTTTTCTTTCGTCTTTTCCTTTTCACCCGCTATTACAATAGCGCTGTACGAGTATGATAACAGAGATACTCATTTCAATCGTTCATAACCCTGCGGCTTGTGTCAATATTAACCTAAAGACAATTTTTGTGTTGCAACCTCCAGCAAGATCAAGTCGGATGGGTCAGCGGCGACCACGCGACGGTCCAGGAACAGCGGCAACCGTTGCAAAATGTAGCGGCCCGATTTCTACCGGATAAGGAGAAAAAAATACTTCGAAGAAATGCTCCGGATCGTGGTCAACGGCCACCACATAGCGGCCCAAGCCCCAGGGCTGCTGTACCAGCCTGATTTACCCGATTAAGGAGAAAAACAGCCTTTTAGTAATGGGTCTATAGATTCCATCCATCCATCCTTTAGAGGTCCACTGCTGGACATAGGACTCCCCTAATCGACGCCACTCCGAGCGGTCCTGTGCCCTCTGAATCCAGCGGTTGCCCGCTGTCTTATTCAGGTCATCAGTCCACCTTGTCGAAAAGCGGCTTGTGTTCCTTTTTCCGAGTCGTGGTCTCCATTCAAGGTCTATAGATTATCACCTTGAAAATATACGAGTCCTTGCTGGTGATCTCGTGTACTTCGAAGAAATGCTCCGGCTCGTGGTCGGCGGCGACCACGCAGCGGTCCAGGAACAGCGGCTCCCGTTGCAGGGTGTACCGACCCGCCTTCTCCCGGACCAGCAGCAGCGCGGCCTCCCGCACGCCGCTGCGCGCGAACAACGCGTCGCCTTCGCGTTCGCGAGCCTCGCGGTCACGCGCCTCCCTCGTCTCTCGGATCTCGTTCGTTTTGTGGGCTATCGTTGGCTGTCGAGGAAATCATACAATCATAAAAAAGATCACAGGATTTTTTTCAAATTCATAAACGCTTACACTCTCACACCTGCGGGGGTGTGAATGTGTACCTAATGCGGACTAGGATTCCCTGCGTTACAGGTGGCGGAAACACAGAAAACAACACAATTTAACGCCCAAGACCCGACAACAAACATTTACCTGCCAAATAAATCCCCGGCCGCAGATCGACCCCGGGACCCACGGCTCGTCAGACAGGGTCACTGACCAACACGCCACCAAGTCGTTTATACAATGACATTATGATAATGATTTTGCAACTATTTTAAAGATCCCCACGATCTTCCCATAGGTAAGGGGAAGATTTTGTGCGTAACAAGTTAGACATGCCTTGGACTCACACCGGCAGCCTGAGAAGCCGGAAGTTAAGCTACTAGCTTATAACTCCTCGTTGCTCGCTCGATAATTAACGCTAACCCAGCCATTTGTTTTACAGCTACACAGAAAACATTACAGCACCCGAGAAATAACACTCGAAACAAATATCTGCCCTCGGCCTGGAGTTGAACCTAGGTCCCGGGTTCATTAATCAAGATCACAGGCAACGGTGGTGTCCCGCTAGGATCATCCATTGGACGAATGTTTATATCGAAAACTCATTAATAGTTATCAAAGTCATATATATCCTCAAATTACACCAACCATTCAACCATTGCTTATATTATAGTTTTCAATTAATTTTTATTAATTATTTTTTTTGTTAACTCAGTCACTGTATTGCAGTAGACCGAATTATAAACCAGTATTATGAACGTTCCTTTTCTCATTCGGTCTATGTTTTTGTGTTTTGTAATATGTGTCTTTCTTTACTTTATTGTTACATTCATACATTTATCAAAAAGACTTACTTACCTTTCCATTAGTTACCAAAAGGGCGTTGATGGGCATCAGCTTGATGGTGCGTCCCTTCCGCCAGTTGTTGTCATTCGGCTGCGTGAAGAGCAACCTGCCCTCCATTGCGAACCTTAGAAGGGCAATGTTTTATGATATCATTTATATGTTATATCATTATCAGTATAAGCAGCATCATTTGATACTGATGATGATACTGCTTATACTAATGTACGTATAAATGTTTTATCATAATTTTGAACGTTTATGGCTTAATTAAAGAAAAAATTTACAGTCGTCAAGAACTGTCATTATAATGAAAACCATTATATTATTTGTTAGTACCAATATAAGTGGACTGCCAGCCGGCTCACTAGGATTTTAAACTAGCTTCTTGAAGTCTAATTAAAATTTATTTTTACGTGCATACTTATTTGTATTTTCGCTGCTCTTCGGCAATAAGAGTTCTAGAATGGCACTCGCTGCCGGTAGTGGCACTAAAGCGACGATTATCACCAGCACGGTTCAAGCCAAGACATTTTCAACTGTTTTTCAAGAATGTGTAACATTTCCTTTATTACAGGCAAATCTCTAGACTAAATACACATCCGCTATATGCTTGGTATCACTTAACAATTCAACATTAACAATGATGTTGTGTTTCGAGACAGAAAGAAAAGTTTTGAAATCTCTGCAAATGAGAAATAATTCAAACAAACTAGTATGGATGAGACATACTTTTTTAAACCTCATTATATTACCTGTATGACATCGTTTTCTGACAATACTAATAGCAATATGCAACATACATCAATTTGGAAAAAGCGTCTCAAAATAAAGGATGAGCATAAAGTAAGAGTATATGGTGTTGCATTTAGATATCATTTAATAATTATATTAATTTAATTACCATAATGCAAATAAATAAAAAAACGCTTACCACACTCATCTGCCACACTAAGATAATGTAATACTATTTACTTATATGTATATTACTTACATAATTACTTATAGGTCCCAAATATCGTGCCGGAAATACCATAGTCTTTTCACTTGTACCAAAACCCAAGCCTGCGACCCGCAACGATTCTAGTAATGGGGTAATTTGTCCCATCCACCAATGGCATGGAGATGGACCAGGATTATACAATTTGCCAAAACATCAAGAGCTATCCAAGGGACCAAGCTGTGTTTTAATTAAACTTCACTTAGAATAAGGTATTACATTGGACCTTTATTTAATTATCTGGTATTGTAGTGGTATGTAGAAGAAAACAGACCATACAGGGAGGGTATCAATTACTTTAACTACACTACATGTACAAGATGGAACTGATCGAAAAAATATAAACGAATAAAAAGTAAATACGTAATTACAAGGGTTCATTACTATTTTAAACATTTATCAGATACGTCGTAAAATGTTCGCCGTTGTACTGTTGCAATTATGATGAAAATTATGTGCAAAGTTTATGAAAATCCTCGCTTTAATTTACTGATAACGAGTGTACAAAAGGGGTTGTAAAAGTTTGATAATTAGCCATTTCATTACTTGTCACGATGTTTTTGTGGAGGATTTCACGGGAGATAATGTTTGAGGTGAACCGACCTGGCGTCATCGTGATTCCAATCTAAGACGTCGACGGCCATTTTGCGTAATCTTATATCAGCAACATGAAGGTCGTGGGCTGTTCTTCTTGCTGCCGCGAGTCGTCGCCAAAGCGGCACGTCTCGCGCTGCGGCTGCTGCCGCCGCCGCTGCTGCATTGATTTCCTCGAGCCTAGACTCCACACATCGCTGCGCTCCTTTGACATCATCTCTCTCAGTCGCACATGATGCCGTCGCTCGGTAAAGACGAGACAGAAGAAGCGGATACTTTGTCACGCGTTGAACAGGTACCTGAAATTGTGACAACGAGTCGATTTAAGTAACTTTCTAACTAAATACATAAGTATATCTGAAATGTTTAATCAAATAGCAGCTGACTCTTGTAAGAAATGCGTAGGTTATTATTACAAACATCAAAATCCCAAAGTTACAGAATAAAACTAACCATAAGGAAGGAATTAAGATTCATTCGCCTTAGAACAGTGTTTTCCATTTGGGAGACACGCAAAAATATTCTAAGCAATTCTTTTTCCTTCTCGAGACCTGCCAGTAGAAGTGCAGCGCCAGCTTGCTTAACACAGTATGACTGGAATGCGGACAGCATGCCTGAACACTCCAAAAGAATCTTGCCAACGTTGACCGTCAGTAAGTCCTGAAAAAAAAACAAGATCATTACATAAATTAAGTAATGGCCTAAGAGCCTGTAAATATATAATCTCATCAAGAAGGCTAAATCTCATCCCAGCATATAGGCTCTAAATTACAATAAAATATTAGCGGTTCCACAAAAAAGCAAGACTCAGTCTTTATAAACATTATGTAGATTGTCATACAAACAAACTCCAACACTCCTTAAGAAACATACCATCGTTATAGATAATGTGTGAAACGTATATTAAACATTAATTGTATTTACCTCATCTCCTTGTTCTACAGCTATTTCCAAGGCATCTCTCAATTTTTCCGATAAAACTTGGTTGTTATCTATTAATTCTTCAACATTTAAGAATATAGCACTAAGTTGCTCTTGAGTTAGAAGGCCAGCTACTAACATTGGCTTATAAAATTCTTCAAGAATAATTTGTAGATCGCGGCCGTATTTTTCCTCAGTTTCAACAATTTCAGTAATTATATCCTTTCTTTCCGATCTTTTCTTGGCACATTTCCGACATACAAGTGGAGCATAAACAGAACCTGTAAAAATAATTATTATTACAAAGTCACAGTAACGCACACTACAAAGTATATTATTAAATAATTCAGTAAAGATGCTTTACCTTGTTCGGTTATTTGAGTTTCAACAGCAGAATCACAATCTTCACAAAGATGTATAGGGGTATCTTTATCAGTAAATGTATTGCAAGGTGAAATTTTCCCTTGTAGTCTACTCCTTGAAGACTTGCTGGTTTCGGAGCCTACTCCTGAGTCGTTTCTTTCAATTTCTGCTGATGTTTTTTTACTTAAAATGGTTTTTTCTATACTGTCGCTATTCATTATCAATGAATTATCTTCGCTGGAGTCAGAGGCGTGAGAGAGTTGACTTATGTTACTGCTAAGATGACTTTTTGCATTTTCTTTATTAATTTTTTCTTTGGTTCCATCTAAAATAACTGGTGATTCGTTATCATGAGCGTAGTTTGTAATGTACGTTTCTTCGTCATCTATACCTCGTTCTTTTGCATCCACCAAATACGACAAAATGTCGTACTTTGACGCTCCTTCAAATATCGAACGGGACCCACTGCGTTTTTCATCATCAAGCAACATTAAAGAATTGGGTGGTGGATTAACTGGTAAAGGCGGTGGCAAGTCTCCTATCTCTTCATATATAGGATCACTGTTCAATCGAATTGATTCATAATGATGATCGTCATCGGTATTATTTGCTGTTTCGATGTCACAAATTGCTGCATCCACTAGCATTTGGTAAAATTTCGAACGTGTAGAGTTTGTATCATCTTCAGTAGATAATTCACTTGCTGATGCATTATAACAGTCTGACATTGGTTCCAGATCTGAAAATACACCCGTAGCACCGCTCTCGTACTCCATACTTTCATAGGGAGCAGAGCAGCCATTGTCGTCATTTTCTGGACTAGCAGTTACGTTGACAACAGCTTCATTTTCTCCATTTCTTTGATTTATTTCAGTGCTGTTTATATTTTTAGACACTCCGTCCTTCATGCTTTTTAGTGAACTTTCAATTAGTTTTTCTATAGTCAATTTATTATTTTCGTGTTCTTCTTTATTTTTGGTCTCTTGTAATTTTATCAAAGAGTTTTCTATTAATTTTTTGACGAGATCAGAATCAAGACCTTCAGCTAAATGGCCGAAGAAAGGATCATTAAAAAGTTTGGTCACAAAATTTCCATCTGTTCCTTCTTTTTGGTATTCTGATGATAGGTCATTTTTATCATGATATTTATTTTCCGTGTGCACATTATCGTCTTTTTTACCACATACATGTGGAATTAAATTTCGTTTTACTGCTTCAACGGGGTCACCCAATATAGCAGACATTTCAGCTGAAACATTTTCCTTAAAAAAAGGTGCACTTGAATTAACATCATTATAATAATCTTCGTAAGTGTTTGCTTCTTCTTCTTTACTCGAAGCTCCGGGAAAAGTGGCGCCTATGTAAATTTGACTTTTTGACTTTTTTACCTCATTTTGTGGGGTTCCGACACTTATTGTCACTGTTGTTCCTGTTTGATAAGTATTACAAGCATTTCCATAATCATCGTTAACCACAACGGAAGACAAATAGATAGGTATGTCACTGCTCACATTCATAGTCGAGTAGCACTCATTGCCATTTATTTGTATTGATGTTTTTCTAGGCTCATTTTCTATGTTCTTTAATATGTTATGTCTAAACTTGGGTTCGTCAATGTCATTAGAATCAAATTGTTTTACTCGCAATACCGTTTTTTGCTCGCCGTCATTTGCATCTGACCACTCATCGCTCGTTGAACTCGATGAATTATTACGAACAAAACGTGTTTTCACATAGTTGTGTTTTTTAGATTTCGTGCGATCTTTGGATTTCTGTCTTGGAGGTGGTTCAGGTGATTCTACAATTCCACATCTTAAGTTTTTCAAAACTGTTCTAGTTATTTCACTACTATCACTCAAATTTCCAGAATCAATATCGTTATTATAAACTTTTGGTCCAACATCCAGCGGTTTCTCGAATTTTCGTTCATAATCAAATTTTTGTAGGTTACATAACTCAATTTCATTGACGGATTCGAGAAATACTTGACTTGTGTGACCATGTTTACTTTTCGAACGCAATGCCATGGTGTCCAAAAATTTTGGAGGTGATACAGATATTGTTGCTGTTAGACGTTCTGATTCGGATCTTCGAAGAATAGGGATTCTTGGTATATTATTATCTGCAATAAAGAAAATTAAATAACAACACACTTTTATGAAATTAATGACATCAGAAATAAATAGTATATTTAAATTTACCTTCAAATTGTTCTTTTCTATCTATTTTCTGTTCTCCCGTCTCATTATTAGTCAGAATATTTGTATCAACAGAGGGATTTAACTCATTTTGAGTTTCTTGTTGGAATTGAATAGTTTCCACAACATGTAGACCATCTTGAACCGGTTCAACATACGGTGTATTAAATTCAGAAGATTCGTTCAAGCTATTACTAACAATATCACCTTCCGCAATAACGTCTTCTTCAATGCATACAGTTGTATTATTAGGAGGTTCTAGAACGTTATCGTGAAGATTGAGCTCTGCTGTAAATATTTCGGTTGTCTCTTCATTTTCCACAAGAAACTGTACTCGCTTTCTATGTAAAACATTTTGAGATGATCTCGTTCCTTTGTCTTTTGGTTTAGGAAGATAAAATTGTGATGAGTTCGATCGTTTTCTTTCGAAGGAATCTTCTGAAATTTCAGCTTTAACGTTCGCCTCACAAAACTCATATACCCTAGGTTTTTTTAAGATGGATTTGATAGTATCTGTATTTTGATTCTTGTATTTAGGACGGGATGATTCATTAACAGTTTTTCTGTGAAAAGTTCTATCAGAAAATCTCTGATTATCACTTTCGCTATCATCATCTGTCTTCATATTTCTAATCCTTCTCGGTGGTCGTTTTGGTGAAACACTCTTTTGTTTTGTACGATTTGAGGTGGATATGTTAGATATTTTTTTGTTATTATTCTTATTTAATGATACTATTTTTTTACTTTCATTTTTGATATTCGGTAAGGATAAAGCAGAAGACATACCATGAGATTTAAAATCGTAATTTTTGAGATCATAGTTTACAGGATCATAAACCGAGGCTTCTTCTCCACTACACGTATTAGATTCATTTGATACTCTTATTCTCTGTCCACCTATTGCTTTAACATTAGAATCAGACGTAGATTTATTTTTTTGTCGCAGTTTATTGTTTGTAAGGGTTTTTTGTAAAAAGTCACAATAGTCATCTTCAAATTCAGCTTCCACCAAAGATTTCGAACTATCGCTTGACTTTACTAAGTCATAAGGATTAATGTCGCAAGAGAGGATAGACTTTTTTGCATCAATTGGACTTGTGGGAACTGCTTCTTCATCCACCCATAGTTCATTGACACGACTTACAGACTTGCTTCGATTTTTCCGAAGTGTTTCTGGACTTGGTCTTTTGGTTTTTACTCTACAAGGACTGATACTTTTAGCGCGAGATCTAGTTGTGGAGAACTGACTTCCAATACGAGTTTCATGTGGAGGAGCTAATCTGCTTCTACGCATCAGATCGTATGGATCGGCTTCACCATTAGGCTTGAGAATTGTTGGTCTCGCCTTAGAACTTTGGACACGAACGGTACCAGCTCTCAACAAACCAGAATCACGACTAACTTGAGGACCTCTTACTGTGCCACCGACGAGCATCCGCGGACTTTCTGCTATTGTTAAGGGTAATCGAGATCCTTTACATTTCTTACATATACTGACTTTGGTAGAGCTGGTTTTCTTTGTACCATTTAGATACTCAGGACAGGAACATAGTATAACAGCATAGTTATGCGGTGTTGGTTTTTGTGGAGTGCTTATAAGAACTGGCCCAGGTACCTCAGGGTACGCTGAGAATACACTGGGCCTTATAGGTGGTGTTTGGGTCCGCACTGACCCGTAAAGCCAAGTCTCAGCATATTTCATTGATTTCGATAAAGCTGATCCTCCAGGCCCAATAGTGCCATACATGTATGGACTTTCTGGTGACTTCTCCGAAGATTTGGTGCTTCCCGAGGTATTCAGCCTTAGCTTCGATGACCATTTCTTAGTACGCGATGTCTCTGGAACTTCGTATATCTGAAAAGAAACAAAAATTACAATTAATGTTTTTTACGAGAATCCACATTTTACTTAGACCACTGTTATAAGAAAAATCGTCATAATCAAACGGGGATGTACTAATAAAAAAGGGTAGTTTTATTGTGGCCACTTTACAATTCTCTCGTGCTTGATCTGATTAACGGTACCTTCTAAATTTCGAAACTCTTGAAATTGAATGGCACCAAGTTTTCCCTACTTAGATACAAAGACCCGTTGTTTCACTTGCCAGTACTAATTGGACTTCCAAAACAATTGTAACAGATTTAAATTATAGACAATACTGAATGAAACGTAGGCGTGATTACACAAGCTCAGTGTTTTGTGGAACTTTACAGTCGTTATTTATTTCGTCATAATTAATCGGCGTTTTTGATATGCAAACAAAAACAATTATTTTAAGCTGTAAATAAATATCGCTTGTTAGGTATGCAAAATTCTTTAGGTTATATTGATATTGTTGTTATAATTATGGTAGGCTATAGTTTAATACTACTATAAATTAAATGTTGCCAGCATCAACAGAACAATAATTTTGTTCTAAGATCAAAGTGTCAATCCACTTTCACGTAAGATCTAAAATTACCAAATGCCTAATGTATTTGAACTCTTAATTTATTGCACGTAATTATAGCCTTTTAAAGTTTTCCATCTTATTAAAAAGTTTCCTAAAACAACCAACTGAAGAACAAACATAGAAGACATTTGAACTAAGAATTTATGTATATGGTAATTCTCCGTTGATAAAAAAATCAAAGCTATTTGAATATCGAATGAAGTTGAAGATTATTTAAATCCCGAATTGAAAGTTTCAAATGAATTTGGAATTCGAGCTAACAAAATATTCCTATCGGCCTCGGCTGAACAGGGTAAGTTATTAGTTGATTGTTCTTTTGATCTTCAATGATATTGGTTTTATGATATTCATCATAATTATTTGACTGGACATAAATATTAAATTAAAATTACGTCTAAGATGTCCGTAATTTCATAGTCAATATAGTTAATAAAGAACATTCTTGAAAAGTATACCTGGACTCTTACAGTCGTTGAAAATGTTAGCATGTGCAAGCGATAGAGAAGCGAGATCGATAAACACTCTTCTTAACTTCTGCACGGATCACGTCGTAGCCAATCCGAGCGATCCTAGTGTAGCGTGGCTGTGGAAACCAAGCTAACGCGGCCAATTGACTCTTTTTCGCTTACAATTCGCTGAGGTATTGAAACTAGTGCAGAAGGCGAGTGTCTTAGCTTCTTTACGAAGTCATATTTAATTTATTATTTATTTTTACGTAGTTATATTTGAAAAGTAATACTTTACTTGTACCTACCTTCTCTGTAGGTGTCTTTTGTGACTTCGGTAAGTTTTATGGACATATACGATATTACAAATATATCTTTTTGAATCTTTGTTAACTTAATACTCCAGTAAAACAAAGGATGTGAAGAATAGCAAGTATAAAACCCATCCGCCGAAACGGTTCACTCATTCAGGCCGTTAAAAATGTTCTTTGGGGAAGTTCGGCGCAAAAATTTTACACATTCTATCCATTATGACGGCAAAACATCTCGACCTGAAAGAAAATTTGCCTTTGAGGCCCAATTTGCTATCGGTAACGGCAATTTTACTTTTTCCTGCTAACGTTAACACCCCTTTAATCCTTCACACGAGTGTTATTTCAAAAATATAATACTAATAATGATAATAATACAATATACAAGAACAGAAAAGTTCAACTTTAACTTTTAACAATTTCATCTAATCTGCGTGAGAAAAAGGTCCGAGAGTACTTAGCGTCTAAAACATTTGTTAGTTAAATAGGTTCTAAGATACTGATAAACGATTTTTTATAAGTAAAGCGTTATATTTCAAAAATCTGTAATATAAGTAGGATGCGCACGATATAAGGTAAACAAACTAAGCTTTAATCTACGTCATAGTATCTTATATGGTAGGCCACACGCAGTTCTGAGAAAATCCATCCATTGTCCGAGGTAAAACGTGCAGTGTACAGGTTTCTAAGCCAACATTTCTAATACCCATTGAATGGTTTTCAATTTACCAGGACAATGGCTGCTTCAGTGATCCGTAACGATCGGATGGGGCAAATTCGGACACTTAGGTTTAATATATTCAAACAGTTTGCAATATTATGTTACTCTATATACTTATAGTACCTAGTGTTCGCCCACTGGTCGAAAATCAACTATTGATCTATCGAAAATAAATACCTATAATAATAGCTGTAGGATCAAATTAGTTTTGTTCACGCTTGTTGGATATTACTTATAAATATTATAAACAATTTTTAATTTTTATCTTGCAGCATTTTAGTTGCCTTCGGAACATACTCTGCGGTTGGCCAAGTGGAGACGTACTAACAATAACTTAGTGCGTTATTTATGCAATAAATGGCAATAAACAACATTGTATTTTATGATTTGTGGCATAAAAAAATGCCCCATAGGGCACGGTCGACCGTACAACTGTGGTAGGCCTAGAGTTTTGAATTTAAATAATTAATTTATAAAATACATGTGACATCCTTCGTTCAAAAATAGGCAGACAAATGGATCGAGGTTTAATTAAAATAGCTAAATTAAACTAATGAATATTAAACCAAACTTCGTTACAGGTTTCGTTTTGACTTTCAGATACCAGAACCCAGAATAAATTAATAGCGTTTAACTTAATAGCATAGTACGTTTACAAAGGATTACTTCCATGAATAAGGTAGACTATTAAAACTTTATTGTTTATGTTTTAACCCCGCAATAAACGTGTGTTGGTAAAATCTTGTCTTGGTAAAGTCAAGTCAAAGTCACTGTAAATTTGGAAAATATGGATAAATAGAAATCTTTCATTTTTATTGATCAGCATTCCTCGACAGATCTATGGTATACCTACTAAAAGGACTTACTTTTCCTACATTTTATTCAGTTCTATATCTAACGAATGCTAAGTTAACCAACTTGAACCTTCTAAAACTTAACAAACTTTTACGATAATACATCGCTCCTGTGAAAATCAGCGTTTCGGCAGCATTATGATGATATACACATTATATATTTATACAAGTATGTTTATTTATATATAAACTTAGTTATAACTAAGACATATTTTGCATCAAAATGAATCTAGCAGTACCTTATTTATTAAAATCTATCTAGCCGTTTAAGCTACAATACAAAAATACAATGCAAAAATTCTTTATTGTACACCATTTGACACCATTAGATACATTAAAAACACAAAAACAGAAGGGTGTAGACAACGGGCGGTCTTATCGCTTGAAGCGATCTCTTCCAGACAACCATGGATAGCGTGACAAAGAAACAGACATACATACGTATGTCTACATACATACATGTA
>DWLO01001587.1:0-14522 GCA_018245335.1 Dalla quadristriga | reverse complement strand
ATTTTAGTAGCACTACGATATTATCGAAGCGTTTCGTATAGCAGTAATCGTATGAAATATCGATATATCATATTTTAGTGCTGTTAGATATATCGCATCATAATAAGCATCCCTATTTGCTTGGTTTGGAAACGTCAAACAAACAAAATAACAGGCGAGAGTGTGTATGTGTATGATAATATTACGATCACGAATACATTTTAAAGGCAAGAGTTCGCTTCTGACTTATTGTGCATTCGCAAATGTATCCCAGGTAGTCGTGTTTCCGTCGCAGTCTCGTTACAGTGGGCAGTCAGAGAAAAAGTGCAATGAATTCGGTCTGTTATAATGGGGGCAACGATAGGCTTATACATGAGGCGGATCAATTAATATCGTATATAGAACGGGGGTCCACAGTGCTAAAGTTTTACCCGCGGAAGCGCCCCGAACGCCGGACAGTGTCCGTGAGACGAGAGACCCATCAAGTAATTTGGTTTCGAAATGGAGCTCCACAGAGACACGCTTTCGAAGGTGCCCTGGATATTAGGGATGTTAAAGAAATCCGTGTCGGCAAGTCATCCAAAGATTTCGAAAGATGGCCAGAAGAAACTAAAAGGCTAGAAAATTCCAAGTGTTTCACCATTTACTATGGAACAGAATTTAAACTGCGATCGGCGTCATTTGCAGGTAAACATTGAAGTGAATGTAAACATGTACAGTAAGCTTGTAGGAATTTGTCTATGTTGCATGCCGATTCATCAAAATTTTATTATTGTTTTGGTTTGATAATTGTGTCAGCATTACATGGTCAAGGTTAAGTGTTGCAGGTGTTTGAAGTCAATATTTGGTGTAGATATTGTTCAGCGTTTAAAATTAACTTTTGCTTACGTTTTAGCTCAAACGGACAAGGAATGTGAAGCTTGGATGAAGGGCATAAGATTCCTAATTGAAGAAGCCATAAATGCATCGTATCCATTGCAAATAGAGAGGTGGCTGAGAAAGGAGTTTTATGCAATAGAAAACTCTCATGAAAAGTAAGTTGGGTCAGTGAAATCTACTGATAACTATGTTTATTGTAAAACTATATCTGCTTTAGGAGAGTGACAATAATGTGCCTTTTTAAACCACATACTGGCAAGTGTAAAAAGTGGGTAATCTTTGTAGTTATCTACATCAATTCAAACATGTCAAACATCAATTCATATATTATAATGTATTGTAAGTACAGCACAGTAAGGCAGGCCTAATATGCAAGCCCTACATTATTTGCTTATCCAAACGTTGCACTTGATAGAGGAAGAGTGTGACTTGATGATCATAAAGAGCAGGATTCGACCCACTTCCTTAATAAAAGCAATACAAAATTCTTAACCGTGTATCATTTTTCAAATGCACGCAACAAATAATTTAGCTTATAAGTGGCACACTTGTAGTCAAGCAGCAAACTGCGCTGGATAACAAATGCTATAAAAATGAGTGTATTAATGTTTCATAAAATATTTGTTGCTCTGGTGTGCAGCCTGACTTGTCACCTCGTTTGTAATAATTGTATGTTTCTTTGTTTATGCTTATGATTATGTTTTTTTATTTTGTGTAATAAGGTGGGTTTCATAATTATGTGTTTATTACAGGATAACTCTAAAAGAAGTGAAAGCATTTCTACCAAAAATAAATTGCAAGATCTCAACCAGCAAATTAAGGGATATATTTCAGGATGTTGATACAAGCAAGCGTGGAGAAATTGGCTTTGATGACTTCTCAATATTATACCACAAACTTATATTTGATGAAAACGTAAGTTCTACTGCTATGTCCCCTCTGGAACTTTATGGTGCAAGATAAGTGTGGCCACTAATGCCAATTTATATTATGAGTACTTCTGTGTTACTTTATTAAACTTTATTGATACTAGGTTTAAAACCTTGTAAACCAGGATTTTAAATCACCATGTATTATTGATGTCCAACTTATTGCACAGTTTTATGTAAGGCAACAATAAGACTATACTTGAGATGATACTAGAGGTGATACTTGTGTAGTGAATGCAGCAAATTGGTTTTAAATTAAATTATCTGGACTTGTGCATTAATCAGTCTTATGTCCTATTTGTAAAATTTTGCGCGCTGTTGCTTGATTAATTAAACTCGTAACGAATGCATTGATTTCTTTTCTACAATTGTGTTACAGAATGTGCACGATATATTCGACAAGTATTCCCTGTATTGTGCAAATGGTACTACTATCACCCTGCATGAGTTCCAACGGTTCCTTCTGATTGAACAACATGATAGGCTCGGTGACGATGAAGTTCGTGCATCGCAGTTTATAAGAGATTACCTACGGGATCCACAAAGAGATATCTATGAACCATATTTCACTTTAAGCGAAGTAAGTATATTGGTAATTATGGTCTCATAACATTTTAGCACTTAAGTGGATGTAGCCTAGCAATCTAAACTAGGCTACATAGTGTCCGTCCGTCCGTGTGTATATAGGAGCATATTTTTCAATAGTTTTTTTGCCACATGCAGAATTTTATAGGTGGTATTTAAATGTGTAAATGACTAATTTCAGTTCATCGAAATGTTGTTCTCCAAACAAAACACAATCTGGGATAGCACAAATGATCAAGTTACCCAAGATATGACTAAACCGCTGTCGCATTACTGGATTTCTTCTTCTCATAACACGTAAGTGTCTGTTCTAGTCATTACGTGGCTTTGCCCGCGGCTCATATGATTCCGCATATAATTCCCTTATATATTCTACAGGAATCGTTTATTTTTCCGAAATAAAAAGTAGCCTATTTTATTGTTTGGCCTTTAAACTATCTCTATGATAAAATCACGTTGAACTCGCTCTGTTGTATCGTGTTAGAAGGACAAACTTATTGGTTGGACACACTTTCATATTATAGTATTTCTAAGGAATCATATTCTTTCATCTTATCTATCATTCAACTCGAAAGTTTTAGTTTGGTATGATAGAACCAAATATTTATATTGTGTGTATTTTAGGTACCTGACCGGGGATCAGTTTTCAAGTGAGTCTTCTCTGGAAGCGTATGTGAGATGCCTGAGATCTGGTTGTCGATGCATTGAATTAGATTGTTGGGATGGCCCAGACGGAACACCTTTTATCTATCACGGCCACACTCTTACTACTAAAATTAGGTTCATGGATGTACTGCGGACAATAAAGGAACACGCATTCATAACATCAGATTACCCCCTCATATTATCGATCGAAGATAATTGCTCACTTCCACAGCAAAGACGTATGGCGAGCGCGTTCCAGGACGTATTCGGAGACATGTTGCTAATTCAACCCGCTGAGAAAAACGAGAATACACTGCCGTCTCCTCACGATTTGCGACGTAAAATTATATTGAAACATAAAAAACTTCCAGAAGGCGCAGAGGAGAATTCTTTTGCGGTGCGTCAGGAAGAGGGGAAAGATCTCGATTTGCGAAATTCTATAAAAAATGGAATTTTGCTTTTAGAGGATCCGGTAGACAAGGAGTGGCATCCTCATGCTTTTGTGCTCACCGAGAATAAGTTATATTACACGGAGAACTACAGTACCCAGGGCGAGACCGACGCGGACAGTGACGGCGAACCGGACGGGGACAGTTCTAGCATTCCCCAGGACGAGTTGCACTTCGGAGAATGCTGGTTCCACGGGAAACTAGCGGGCAATAGGCAGGAGGCCGAAGATCTCCTAAGGGCTCATGCTCACCTCGGTGACGGCACCTTCCTTGTAAGGGAGAGCGTGACGTTCGTAGGTGACTACTGTCTGTCGTTTTGGCGGCAGGGTAAGGTGAACCACTGTCGGATCAAGTTGAAGCAAGAGAGAGGTATTACGAAGTACTACCTGATTGAGACAGTGTGCTTCGATAGCCTTTATAGTCTGATCACGCACTATAGACAACATCCTCTCAGAAGCCAGGTAATTTTATGAAATATATTTATACTCTACGATAGATTTTTTGTGCAAACAAAATAGTAGAAGGATAATAGTGATCTTCAGTGGTCGCCCATAGCGACCATCTGTGACCAACTTTGAAATGGACTGTTTTTAGTGCAGATTACTGACTAATAATACGGTTTTTTACACTACATAGCAAGCTCTTTGCTTCGCAAACGACACCACACACGTATAGTAAACATGGTAAATATGGTTTCCCCTTTTATTGGTATAGAATGTAATGGGATTTTAACCCTGCTCGAAAAATTTATATATAACATTTTAAATACTACTTGATGTTGATATCATCATCATTGAACATTAATTTGTCATTCTATCCATTCGCCATCCATTTGATTAAGGTGCTAGATGCCTCTGCCATACAAACGGACTTACAACAGAGTGACAGTAAGAAAATATTGTGCTCAATTGATATTTGTTCGTGTTTAGGAGTTCCTGGTAACACTGAAAAAACCAGTGCCGCAGGCGAACAAACACGAGGGGAAGGACTGGTACCACCCGCATTGCTCGCGCGCGCAGGCCGAGGAATTGCTGCGCAAGGCCAACACGGACGGGGCTTTCCTCGTCAGGCCCAGTGAGAAGGAGCAAGGCTCGTTCGCGATCAGTTTCAGGTACCACTATCAGTTTACTTTACATTGTCGAATATCAGCTGCGAGGTTAAAATTTCCAAATGTATATATCTGGTATTGGTTCGTTAAACCTAATATGTTTAAGATACCGAGACATGGTTAAAATTTTAAAATATCCGACAGTATACGGACTCTAAACCGAAGCTAAACGAATTCTATTCTATACAGTCATTATGTGCGTAACGAATGAACTGATATTTATGCGGTTTTCGATTTTCGATGCCACAGCAGCGTTTTAAACATATACCTTTTTTGAGTCGATAACGGCCAATGACCTATGCCTTAAAGGCAGGCAAAAACGGGTGCTACAAAGTTAAATACATAATATTGCCTTCAAGCCATAGTGTCCCACGGCAGGGCAAGGGTCTCTCCTCACAACTGAGGATGCAGAGTGCTGCTCCAATGCGGATTGGTGGAAGAATATGTAATATCATTAATATTAACTAATGAAATACAAAATTGTTAATGCCAGTAGGTGTAAGGTGTAATTACCATCCGTGGCGCGTTGGTAAGTGACCCTGACTGACGAGCCGTGGGCTCCGGGTTCGGTCCCCGGCCGGCGCAAACATTTATTTGTCAGATAAATGCTTATAACAGGGTCTTGGGCGTTAAATTGTGTTGTTTTCTGTAATTATTTCCACCATCTGCAACCCAGGGAATCCTAGTACAGGGGTGCTAGTTATAAAAGATGTTTAAAAAGAAAATATGTTATGATTGTCATTTGTTTCAGAACTGAAAAAGAAATAAAACATTGTAGAATAAAGCTAGAGGGCCGACTCTATACAATTGGCACAGTCAAATTTGAAAGCTTGGTGGAGTTAGTCTCATACTATGAGAAACACCCACTGTATAAGAAAGTGAAGCTATGGTTCCCGATCAGCGAAGACATTGTCAGGCGAATTATTGCCGTGAGTACATTTCATTATGTTACAATAAATTAGTAACAAAAAGTTCATTCATCAACCACCCATATCAACGAGTATCGACAACCCATTACCGGCCCACTACAGCACGGGTCTCCTCTCGCGATGTCTTCCTTCAGCGTTAAAGCAGGCGATATTTAATTGCTAATTCATAGGTGCCTGGGATCCTAACCCCGGACCAACCGAGTAGGAGGCCAAAGTCATAACCACTCGGCGGTCGCCGCTCCGCCTGACTAAAGAGTTAACAATGGTTATAAATAGCTCCGTTCACGGTCGCGCGGCGAATGTCCATCGTAACTGATTGACGAATAATGCCGCGCCGGTCTCTGCCGGCAGTTGGATGCTAGAGACCACTAGTGGAAAATTTCTTGAGCGCTCTGTGCTTCGGGGTGCACTTTAAGCCATCGGTCCCGGTTGTTATAGTTGGTTAACAGTCGTTTAGCCTTGTCGGAGGCTTTCAGGTAGCCTGAAAAACTTCCGTCACCCGGGTTGTCCACTAACCCCTCTTATCAACCCGCACACCCGGGTTGGCCGCTATCCCTTCTATCAACCCGCACACTCGGGTTGTCCACTAACCCGCATAGGTGCAGCGTAGCAGAGTACCTCCAGGCCACCTCAGAAGAGAGTAGTGCCCTGCAGTGGGCCGCTATGGGTTGTCATAGTCCCAGACACGACTCTTGGACATTTCGAAGTTATGTGAAAATGAAAGAAATTACACTCTTTATGACAGTAAAATGTACATCTTGAGAACCTGCGCGCCTGGTGGTTCTCCGTAATGATCTTAAAGGCATGTTAAGTCTGCCTAACTCCTCCGAAGTAGTGATGAAGGTTAAGGTCTAAACTCTGTAGGACGGTGAAGGGAACTGTGTAGGATGGAGATGATAATGGATAATTTATTTTAACAGAACAATCTGTGCTTACGGAATAGTCTTTATGGTTAAGTATATTTTTCTTTTGTTATCAGGAACCTGACGACAATTCCGTATACGGCACCCCTGGTTACATGGATCCAACGTCATTCACTTCTAAGGTATATAGATGAATTTTATTATGGAATATAAGGAGTCACATTATGTTGGCCATTATAGCATTATTTAAAAAAATGCTTCTGTAGACGATGGACTGATTGAAGAAAAGTGTTTAGTATGCAAACCTTCTTCCGAATATATAAAATAATTACCGGTTCAGTACAAGTTTTAAACTTTTTTTAAAGTAGGCCCACTAACAACTACACCTTTAACTATGTTGTTAGTAACGTTATTGACTATGTTATATCAATTAGTGTCTGAAAGTAAGAACGCAAGTTTGCCAATGAATAGGAGTAAGACTAAACGAATGACAAACAAGGCTTAAGTTATGATAAAAATCGAAAAAGGTGAGATCGAATAATATAATAATAATGCCATTTTCTTTACAAGCTTTATTTGCGAAACGAATTTTAAATTAGAATTGGAAAAATGACGTTGTAGTTAGTGTAATATAAGTTTACACGTAACAACGTACGTGTGGACATAGTACACACCTCTACACGCACTTTGCTATTACAGTAATATATACTTACAATAACAATTCAGATCCTTGTACATTTAAGAGATGTATTAGTAAAATATGGACTGGCGAGAATAAGAATAAGTAATGGAATTAATTTCGACAGTATTAATCGAATTTAATTGTCTGCATCACCATGAAAAGTACTTATTTCATATAGGTATCTCTGTTTCGATTAGTCACAGAGATATACGAAAATAAAAAGGTATAAAGAATTGAAGTTAGATTCATTTGATTGCAGTCAAAAACAATATACAATATACAATATATATTATGTAAGAGTTTAAAATATTTACTATCGTTCTACGTAGAACTCATGAAATTGGAATGTATTTTATGATTATTATTATTTATTGTTTCAATCTGTCCATTGTCTACAGAACCATCATGTGTATCAAGTAATTTAGCCTGTAGTGTAGCGTTTAAGCGACAGTATTACAACCGCTCCACACTACTGCTCTTATTATGTATAGTGTATAGCATATTGTGTGTACAATGTTCTCAAAAGCAATTATCGCCCCTTTACTCTTTGAGTGATGAGAGTTTTTATCCTAACGTAAACCACCGCTCTCTATAATCGCATACGATTACTCGCTTTGCGTTCGAGAAACTCTTCTTGTGTAAATCAGCCTTTTTATGCATTGCAGCCTTTCCCCAGAAAGACCTAATTTGAAAAGTTCACGCTATATATTTTATGTGCACGCACATTATAGGAAGCAAAGTTTGCAATAATTAACTAATCGAAAGCAATTGCCAGCGCAGTCGGTAGTTGAATAGGTTGCCGCTAGTATACAAATTAATGAGATCTTAAGTGCTTCGGAGGGCGCACCTGTAAATAGTTTAACTGTGAGCTGAAAATCTAATAAACATTGTGCAACATGCGCTTCAGCAACAGGTGTAAACCTATTGCCACGTTTAGTGGGCACAAACGATCAGCTATGGTCGAAGTGCCCGGAGCTGATTAATCTCAAACCAATAAATCAAATTTAAAAAAAAATTGCCACGTGAACAGTTTTCGCGAACCACATGCTCTTCGACGTACCTACACTGTTGCGTAACTTCTACCTTAGTATCCAGATTGAATAAATACATTCGACCTCTCGTCCTATTCAGGTTATGTCCGATCATGAAAATGTATACAGGTTACGGATTAAAGAGCATTCAAGGACAGATTAACATGTTGACATTATGCGTTGCTGTCGATTCTGGTATCTATTTACATTGTTGCGATATTTCCAAGCTGTATACAAGACCATCTGCGCAAAACATGACGCGACTGCATGGCGGCTTTATTCATACACATAATTTAGGATGCAGCGCGCCGCGTTTATGTAATCGTAACAGATTTGCCTTCTGCGTATTGACAGAGGGCTAATATGTATTGGGTTCACTCGGGACTGTATATATCATAGTTTATCCCATTTCTATCGTGAGCAGTTTGTGTTTGTTCGAAAAGTTTGTTACGTTTATATTATCTCAAGATTTACGTTCAACAAGACTTATACTGAACAATCTTGTGCAAGTGAGTTTAGTAGGTACCTTACATTATGCCTAACTTTACTCCTGCAGTCCTATTACTTATTTTGTTAGCATACCCTACCAGTCGTGAAGTTAGTAACAGGTGTCATTTAGTAACATTGCGAATTCAATCGCGTGGCGAAATACCGAGTATTGCTCTCCATAGCGCGCTGAGTGACGTTGAGCTTGCGAATGAAGCCGACGGTATAGGACCACGTCTCGGATCCATTGGTCATCACTAACAACACACACTGCTCGAATACTTTCGACTACAGGCACTAAGGTAATTTGGATGTCAAGTTATGTCGCAATTTTCCGAACGCTACCCAGCCGAGTTGGATTCTACGAGTGTGAGGGCTTAAACTGACTGTATTGTTAGAGCACCTACAAAAACAATTGGCGATGCAGATATGATAATGCTATTAAAATGACAACTCCGTCTCCCAAGCCAGACTACTTGTTATTCACTGGATATTGATAGAGGCAGTGCTGTATATATTTAACAAGTTTGAAGAATAATAATGCAATATCTACTACTGTTATAACTATTGTTGCTTGGTGGACAATAAAGTATATTTGTATCGTATTGTATAATGCACTCAGTGATAGCTGTGAATGTTATTCGACGTTGAGCGCTTGGCCTGAAACTTTTTCACTCGAATATGAATTCATTGGTGGTAAGAGAACTGAGGTTCCGAACGTGACATCGTGCCGTTTAGAATCTGCGACTACACTACACTTGTGTCTTATTTTTTCTACTGATTTATGTGACTCTTTGCGATTAATACTTTTTTATAATATACCCGTGGCTTAGTTTGCAAATTCTTATGCAATGCTAACATATTATTGTAATTATTTATTTTTTGTCATCTCATACCTAATTTTATTTATATTTATTTTGCATGTTTTGTGTCGTTTTGCTTTCATATATTTGCGGTTCGACACTCGGCGAGAATTCTCGAAATGTTACATCTTCTGTGATCTCTGCCTTTTGGTGTTTGTGGCCGGCCTGCCTGTTTATCTGTCACTGTTATAAAAAAAATGTTACGTGTATCAGTGTGCACACGCGCAGAAGCGAAACTTCCATGGGTTAATGTGTACTTTCATTTTTACTTTCATTAGGCATCATCATATTCATTATCACCGTCAACACCATGAAAGACATATTCACACTCATGGCCCGCGTAACGCGTCACCGATTTCGTAGCCAATTTTTATCCTACCATACAATGACGTCTACCACGCCAAGTTTCACTTCAAAAAGGCGTAACGATGGTCTTAAACAGGTGACGGTGAAGGCGCTCTACGACTACCGCGCGCGGCAGGAGGACGAGTTGTCGTTCTGCAAGCACGCGATCATCACAAACGTGGACAAGCCGGACGAGGGCTGGTGGCGCGGCGACTACGGCGGCAAGCGCCACCACTGGTTCCCGGCCAACTACGTGCAAGAGATTGAAGTGCCGCACATGCCCGGCATTTCTGTGAGTTTTAATCTTACCTGCACATCCCGCATACAATTTGCTTTTTCCATGCAACCTTCCAACCCCCACTAATTGGGCGTCCCCGCGTAGCTACATAATATATCTTTATTTGCATGTATACAACCATATACACAAATTGTGGTTACAACAGGTAAAGTGATTGGATTTTTAGAATGGTGCTTGGAAAAAATATTGTATAAAAATGTATCTTTGGATTCCGTCGCGGTGCACGGATAGCCAGTGTCTTAGTGTCGGACTATTCAGGTGTTCCGATAAGGTGCAGAGGATACTATTCAAAGAGTTACAATTACTTACGCCTGGGTAAAATTGCCGCTTCTATTATTCCTAATATTACGCTTTATTACTTGATATTGCAAACTATTACCTATCTTTTGTTGACTAATTCAACTTATTGCCTGATATAACAAACTCTGTAAAAATCATTGTAAATCTAAAGTGGAGATATCCCGTACTGAGCGTCATGTTTCTCGCCTCGTTCCGTGCTTAGGTATGAAAGTAAAGGTTATCGTTAGATTAGTACTCGTTAATAATTCCAACAATTGGGTAAGGCTACTAACATCTCCAACAGTTCGAATATTAAGGCTTAAAAGATGAATTCTTTAGATCAAATTCATATTCACATTCGTAAATTTGTTTGCTTAGGGTGGCCTGGAAAACGAATCTGCCGCACTGGGAGCTTTACAAAAGGGAGTGGTCGACGTACTCGGCGCAGTCGTCGAGCTGGTGGTCGGCGAAGAGAGCGGTTCCGCTCGGTGGCTCGTGCGCATCCAGAGCCCATCTATGTGCGCGCCCTTCGACATGGCAGCGCCTACCCGCGAGGATGCCCTCGAGTGGCTCTCCGCCATTAAGGAGGCCGCCCACAGCGCCAGTGCGCGTTCCCTCCAACACCGCAAGATGGAGCGCACCTGGCGCATCGCCAAGGAAATGTCCGACCTAATCGTCTACTGCCGCTCGGTCGCCTTCAACCAGGACCGCATACGCAACAAAGGGTTCATATTCAACGAGATGTCATCCTTCCCCGAAACCAAAGCCGAGCGGCTCATGTGCCAGCAGGAGACAGTGTTCTTCATGAGGTACCACACGATCCAACTCAGCCGCATCTACCCAAAAGGGCAGAGGATCGACTCGTCGAATTACAATCCGGTGCCGTTCTGGAACGCCGGATCACAGATGGTCGCGCTGAACTACCAGACGTGCGATAAGCCGATGCAGGTCAACATGGGGAAGTTTAAGGAGAACGGCGGCTGCGGATTCATTCTGAAGTCGGAGTTCATGTTTGACGATGGATACAATCCGTATGAGCGGCGCAGCGTTGAGAAGAAGGTTCGGCCCGTAACGGTGATGCTGCGTGTGATAGGCGCGCGGCACCTCTGCAAGTCCGGCCGCGGGACCGCCAGCCCCTTCGTGGAGGTGGAGATCATCGGCGCAGAATACGACAGCAGCGTTAAATTAGTCACGAAGACAGTTGGTGAGTATTCAGTTATTATGGTTTCCCAAGCATTTTGAACGCACTGCCACGTGGTGCAAGGAATACGTCAAGTTGCAAGTAACCCTGTAAATCTTGTTTTTATTGAAGCCATCGAACTGCGGTCTCCTTCCCCAGAAGAGGCAACTAATTGTTAACAGAATAGTGGTGCCAGCGGGGATAACCAAGTATATATAGACAGTGGTGGCCATATAACTAAGAACGCTTTATCGAAAGATGTTTTTTTTTTCAAATAATTGGCTACAACGCATTGGCTGAGGCCACGTGTCCCGTCACAACGCAGGAGGTCTGGACCGTGCTCAACCACGCTGCTCCAGTGCTTAATAAACCTACCATGTAAAACAATTTTGGCTGGCCATATAATTAAGAACGCGGTTTTTTTTAAAATGATTAGCACAAAGTATTATTTTGTAAAATTAAATAAATCCGAGATAAAGAATAGTAGTCTGTTTTTGATGTGATTTTTAGCACGATTTACTGCTGTGACATAAATTGCTAGAACAAATGGCGCGCCGGTACAATGAAGCCGTGGACATGCCACAAAAACATTAATTTAACACCTAAGAAGTATTCACTCATCTTACAATTATTAAAATTCATTCTATGTAAGTTTTATCTAATATGAGCGTTGAACAGTTTATTGAAAGAAACAATATAAACTTTTGTAAGAAGCTTTAGTTTATTTTAGTATTTTTTTTCCAAATTCAGTTTTCTTGATCCAAATGCATATTATAAAATACAAGTAAAATCTTTCTCAATTATATGGCCACCACTGTATATAAATGTATGTGGATATTTAATACAAAGCACAAGAAAAATCTTTCTTTTTTATCTTTTCAGTTGACAACGGTATAAATCCTATATGGAACGATATATGCGAATTTGAGGTGGCGAACCCTGATTTGGCTCTGATCAGATTCTTGGTACAAGACGAAGATATGTTCGGAGACCCTAACTTCATCGGGCAGGCGAGCTATCCATTCAAATGCCTGCGCACAGGGTATCGCAGCGTTACCCTCACAAACGCATTCTCCGAAGAACTGGAACTGTCGTCATTGCTCGTTCATATATCATTTATTCATAACTAAACACATAGATAAATGACTTATCTATTACAGCATAGTGGACCGGCTATAGTCAATTTATATCAACTGAAACTGTATAGTTTAACGACATTTTTTATTACGTATTATTTACGTATCTTGTTTATTACTATAGTTTTTATAGCTTAGATCGTATACCTACAAATCAATTATTATAATGCAATTTTGCAAACCCAAAATGTTAAGGCGTAACTTTTTAACGCTCAATAAAAATATAATGTTCCTATACTGGTAAGATAATTAGGCCCTTATTTACCTTTGTGTTTTAAAGCATCACTTAAGACTTCGATTTACGTAATTCTTTTATAGAGTTCATTATACAGAGGTTTGGCGAATACAGCTGAACTTTCAGAGTTGAATTACTTTTGCATTATTTGTATGTTCTGTCTATGATCTATGTAACGGCCATACTTCAAGAATTTAAATGGAAAAATGGATGTGCCTTTATTGAATATCACAATTAATTAGACTTTCACTGCCTATTTAAGAATTATTTTCTCTATAGACTTCATAATATATATTTTTACTATGATAATAAACAATGTTTATAAATTGCATAAATTTTCTTAAATTCGTGTAATGGTTCGTAAAGTCATTAAAATGATTAAACGATCTGAACGCCTAAGATGAACGTCACAATTTTTATATCCTAAGGAATAATATTGTATTCAAATATAATTATTAGATTTAAGGTTTAACTAATGTCAATATTTAAGAGCCCGTAAATGCAGTTCTTCATTTAGGAAATTGTTATTATTTTTATAAGCAAATACAAAAAATGTTAGCAATATTATGCATAATATTCCGCCATTAACATGTGTGTTAAAAAATAAATGTAATAAAAGGGTTTTAAGGACATTCTTAATACCTATTAATGCGGCAGTGGCACAATTCAACAAGTAGATTTAAATTGTATGCATTATTTTATTTATTAAGATGTTAAATCTCTCTTGCCCAAAGGTTGTTTGGAAGAGCCTTTTGCATACTCGTTATTTTACCTCTAAATTCGATGTATTGTTTTTATGGTGTGCAATAAAGTATATGTATTGCATTGTAGATTTTTTGTGGTATATAATAATTAAAAAAAAAAAAAATTATTAATATAACCTAGCTCTTCTTAATTGTACACCACAAAAAGTTTACAGGTTACATGAAGAATCACAAAGAGAACACTTTAAGTGGCGGGCAAAAGGCGGTCTTATCATAGGTTATTTTTAACCCGGAAATATAAGAGAATATTATGCGTGCAATTATAGGCAATGTAACGTTTATTTATAATGCCTGACTGACATAGTAATGTTATCAGTAAATCATGACTATCATTAGGTTAGGCTTTTAAATAAATACTCACAGGGTCGTTGCTATCTTGACTGCGGTTCGTCTCGTTGAGGTGTTCGATAACCTCCTTCAAGTCTTCTGACATCTGCTTCATCTGCCTATCCAAGTTCTCCGCCAAGAAGTACCTTCAAAAGGAATAAAAAAATTAAGGATATTTCTTAAATATCGAGGACTCCGTAGTTACGTTGACATTATGAGTTGTTGCATGCATGTTGACGCATGCGTCCCCTTAAGAGGGTTTATCAGTTTCGTATCTCTCGCTCGCATATTCTAACATTTTCAATTATTGTAAAAGTTAAGGTATACTTTTGATTGAGAAAAATTACGAAAACAATTCGTAACTCTATTCTAATAGTTCTTGCCATGTTTCTCTATCAAAGATTAGGTATATGAAAATCAAAATATGTCTAAAATGACCGTAATTTAAGAACGTTAACCCTTGATAGTCGAGCCAAAAAAAAGTCGTTATCGGGCCATGCCCGCTCCGAATACGTCATCGCGCGCGCGGC
>DWLO01001586.1:0-14523 GCA_018245335.1 Dalla quadristriga | reverse complement strand
ATTAAAATCAATTAAATGCTGATAGTAATAGGGAGCGCGCGTGCCAATTAAGGAGTAGTACCGAAATCGAGACTGTGCGCGGTCATTTCAAGGATATTATTTTTCTTTTTAATGTAATAACTAGCTGTTGACCGTGACTTCGTCCTCGTTCATCTAATTATCAGTATTAGAGTTTAAACGTATCCCAAGACCTTCGTGACACAAACTATGTCTCTACCAAATTCTATAAAGTTTAGCCGTAAAGGGCGTATTAAACAACTAATTTTCACATTTATTATATTACTAAGATTTTAATTTTTAAAGTTGTCTTATTTATGATGGCTAGAGTAAATCACTTGTTGATAGGTGAAAAGTCATTATGCCAGAAAAATTGCATTTTTACTTCCAACCTATTAACTCATTGTTAACATAATCATACTGATCATTTGTTGTATTTTGATCAATCATCACAATTTCATCAACCCGCAACTGAGGGAGGCTTAGAGCGGACTTTGAATGCCGATTGGGCGGGAATGTAATGCGTCCTGGCTTCAACGATTTACGTTACATTTCTTTGCACTTTGCACGTGACTGTACCCCGCCCGCGCTGTTATCGGACATGTTCAAGAGCGCGAATAAAACACGTTATAATCTTTGTATATCTTACAGCATATTTGTTACGTTTTAACATTAATATGCTGTACTGAAAAGTATTAACTGCAGCTCATAGACAAAATCATCTTACAAAAATCTGGGATCTGATTTATCGTGCTAGCCAACCCTGATACGGAATATTAAGTATCTAGTGCCTTACCTTTCTACTCTATACTTACAGCTAGAAATTAATAAGCAATAAATTAATTTATCTAAAATGGAGAAACAATAATATAGCTGGTGGCAGTGTTGCCGTATAATTTGCTTAGCGAAACTATTAGTCTATTACTGTAGGAGTAGATTTAGCTGGGTGATGGGCGGGTCAGTAGTCCTTTTAGTCGACCGTCGCTTTAAATTGGATTTCTACTCAATGACTAGCCTTACTTCGCAACGAAATTACTTAGGGGCACTATCGGCTAGAGCTGAGATGACAAAGCTCTGTTGCCGGTCACTGGTCGGAAGCCGAATTTCATGCTAGTTTCAATTTCGGTTTGAAAGGTTTTAGGTTTCTACCAGACCAAACAAGTTTTGAGGCTGTTATAGGTAGCCAATTCCTACAAATATTCCAATTTTTTATGTGAGGCAAATTTCATGTGACAAGATTAACGAGTAATCAAGTTTCATGTAAATATTTTAAATTATGTATTTGGGTATGGAAATAATAATAATAATTATTACTATTTTATGGTATTTGGCTTATCATTATTATTCCTACAAAGTTGTTTTATTCTTGTGAACAATGAGATGTGCTGTATGCGGTGACCTCTCTCGGACAATACGTAATATTCGAGGTAAAGGAAATATAGGTAATTAATGTAATTTTTTTTAATAAATTGTAGCTCAACGAACAAGCAGACCTGATGGTGAGTGGTTAACGTCACCTATGGACACTAGCAGCAGAAGTCGACAATGCGTCGCTGGCCCTGAAGGAGAGCTCTTTTTGCTCCCTTTTTTGAAGAACCCCATGTCATCCCAGACGGAAGCTTATCTCATAACAAACGCGTGCGCGGCAATCAAGATTGCACGAACAGTTTCGTGAAAGACCGCTACGGATCCAGTTGTTGTGGATGAAACCTCAGTCTTCGGCGAGTGGTGCGATGGAGGAATGGTGGCGTTGGCATCATATCTACTAGTTCCTGGGAGCACATACCATTGTAGAGCCGCTAGAATACGCAGAGGGAGCTTATGCCCCTCCGTAAACTAATGGGTTCTTACATATTAGTAATCCTGGAACTGTTGACGATTAGGACCGAGCGTTGTTGTATGGAGACAAATGGGTGAAGCTGGTACTGTGGTACTCCTGGCCAAAGATGGTACTGTGGTACTCCTGGCCAAAGATGGGAGAAGTACTCCATGTGAGGTTTTACTTGTGCTTTATAGAACAGAGGTAAGTACCCCGCAGTGAAGTACTGCTTTGCCTTGTTCAGGACGCCCAATTTCTTGGCGGCTAGTTTAGCCTTGTACTCCACTCGCAAGTGACCCCGATACTGTACACAATTTACTGACTAACAATGCCTGTACTTATAAAACTGCTACCCATTTACGCTTTCGCGAAATTTGAAATTCAATTTCAGTCTCGGAAATTGAATTCTAGAAAAATCCAGACACATCCATCAATTCCCCGATTCAAGTAGGTAGGTAGGTAGGTAGGTATGTCACTTTTCAGTTCCAGGTTTCGGGATTTTATTTGGACACGCAAATTATTGCGTCATTTTCGTGTATTGGATGCACTCACTACGAAATGATTAAATTCCAATTTTAGATGGGGAAATATTACAACTCATACGAAGCTAGAGAGTCTACAATCAAACCGGAATGCACTTAACTTTGTATAACTTGCAATACTTGAATAATATAGAAGTGTAGGAGTAGATAGCTCGTTGTCAAAAAAACCTTACCAAATGCAAATAAATCAACGTAAATTTTCTTAATATTAATAAAAAATATATATAGTCATATTATTATTTCATGTTGTACATGAAAAAAATCACGCATGAACAATTTGTAAGACGATTTTAAAACTGGTGTCCTCATTTATACAGGAATCTTTAAGTTCGCTCTTTATAAACTTCGTAGCTTCCTTTTTCTGCAGGATAAAAATGAGGGTACCTGAGAAAAAGTTTTTGTCTTCTTTGTTTAGCATTGCTTGTTTTTAAGTAAATAGTGTAAGTATGAAACGAGCATGCAATACTAAGTGTTAATGCCTATTGTCAACCAGGTGTTCACCTGCAACCAACCTCGAATAGGCCTGTTAAACAAGTCACCGTCAACAGCAGTCAAACAGAGTCTTAAGTTTGCCCGATTTTACTACCCAATTCTAATTTTAAGAGACTCCTTTTTAAGTGGCTCTTTTAGATTTGTGAAATATAAATTATCCTCTAACTAACCAATCCCTTAGTATGTTTGGAGTGTACATATAATATAGTTCTTGTATATTTTGGCGTCAATTAGTGGTTTATTTTTATTTCACAAATTCATTTAAAAAGATAATTCACTTACACTTAGGAGACCCCCTAAAATGAGGAATGGATGATGTAACCTGTAACCAATTACAGTTCAACTTGTTTAATTATAGGTGTAATTAAGTAACAAATACTACTTACTGTCTGAATATGTCTACGGAAATGACTTAGTGAAATAAGTGAAGAGGCATCAACGGTCAAGTTAGTATGAGTTTTCCACGGGGTAGATTACAGGGAAGAAATTTGGGTTTGACGCCTCTTGCAAGTGTTTTTTACACTTAACCTTTTTGAGGTTCCAATACAAAGAGTATTGTGAAATGAGTAGTCTTGCTAAGAAACTACTTAACGTATACCTACTACAGACTTCGAATTTTTTTAATCATAATAATAAGAAAACATATTATTTGACTTTACCAACAGCAGGTGAGGCGTAGGCACAGCGGACAAGCCTATAATAAGCCTTTGCCAAGGGCTGGAAACCATATTCTGTTCCAGTTTAATGTCATGGAACGTCGCACGTCCCACTTTTCTGTGGTAATATAATAAACCGAGAACCTGTTGCTCAATACGTATCGGTGCGCAAATAGTTTATGGAGAAAATTAGTTAAATATCTTCTGTTGAAAGCGAATAGCTTCTACGGCAAATTTTTTAATGCATTCAATTCTATAAGCAATACGTCATTGGCGTTAAGTATTCAAGCAATAAATAAAATTTAACTTAAACCGGTAACATGAACATATCTACTTTTTACTACTACTTTTCTGGTGGGTTGTTTGCATGACTCACAGAATAATGATACAGAATTGGTGGGAAAATATTTCTTTAAAAAAGATTTTGTCATAGTTTCAGCTGGAATAAAACTAGCATTTATTATTATTAGAATAAATAAATAAGACTTTTGAGTACTTACTCAGCACTGTCTTATGAGTTTTTCCTTTTTTTACGTACCTTTCCTCTATTATTTATATCATTATAATATTATAATAATGTGAAAGTGTGTTTGTTTCGGAGAACTGTACTGAGCTCCTTTCACGCTGCCACAGAGCGTCTGATTGACGCAATTTATTGCACAGACACAGTTTATGTTCCTAATGGTCATTTTAATACATTATAATATAATATCAAATTATGCAAAAACACAACAGTAAAAATAATTCGAATAGTGAATGTCCTTGAGGATTGTGATGTAAAACCCTACATTGACTTGACTGCTTTAACTGATAAAATATTTTGCAATGGCAAAACGATAAAATATCAATTTGGTGATTTTATTTGCATGCGAGAATAAGTTTTTACGATGTAGCTGAAAACGCCATAACATTCGCGGGAATAAAACGACAATGATTATAATATACATGGTTTTGCTATGTAAGTAAACTTTTGATATTAATATTTAATAGAAATTCCGAATAAATAATACATTCTCTATAATACCAATATTGACATTTCAGTTACAAATTGCCTTGGACATGGAATATGTAAAATCGTTAAAGATTACAATCACATACAATATAAAGAAATAAATAAGAATAGAGCTATTCAGGATGTAAACTATAATGATTATAGTGACCTGGAAGACGTACGGGAGTATAATAATACAAATGTGACTATCGACAACTTCTTTACTTTTTTAGTTAACGTTTCTAAACAACAATTAAAAAATATGCATAGAAATATCAAGAGAGATTACCAACTTACCGAAGCTGAAATGTTATTAATTGATGTTGCTTTCAAGAATTGTGATTGGGAATATAAACTATATCTTAGCAGGTATTATAAAAAGACCCTTGGTAATACGACCGTAGAAACCAACATATCTCTATCAGAATTTACTGACTTTTCACACTTTTTATTACAAAAAATCACAGAAAACAACCTGGGAGTTTTTGAGGGCAAATTTTTTTTGCCAACAATTTGGTCAAAACAGTCTTTAAAAAATAAAATGTTACGACAACAAATGAAAATTGCAGTAAATGTAATCGATAATGTAATTTGTTGGAATTTGTCCTTGTGTATAAAACGAAGTGTATACACCGATTATTTGGTAGAATGGCTTCGATATTTGTTGAATGCAGATGCTCACCAAATGAGTACCTTTTTCATGGCAATTCCACCGTTAATTGACACGTTCATGCACGTGATAAGAACAAACGTGAAATATCGCCACAGAATTAAATACATTGTTCAGTCGGATGACTCCGTGCGAAGAGATTTTATAGACTTTGTCGATGAAATATTCACAAATCAGGATGAAATCATTCGTATGATGCCAAATGAATTGAGAAAAAGCACCAATATGTACGTTGATTTGTTTCAACTGATTGATGATAATTACAACTTGAATGATGTCAATGAAGACAGATTGAGAAGCATATCCAAAATGTTATTTCAATGGACATCTAAAAATAATATAGAAATCCAAAAAATATTAGATACAATTGTACATCATATGGAGTTGAATATCAAAATCTGGCCTCTCGCTGAACAAAAAAGGATGGATTTTATCTGGTCACAATTACTATCTTCATAAATAATAAATGAAAGTGTCAAATACCTAGTTCACATATTTACTATTATTTGTGACCTTGATAGTTGGCTAGTTATATATTTTTATAATTTATGCTATATCTCGCACTGGCTCTTTCCAGTGGATTTCTATTACTACCAGATATATATTTTAAAATATGACAAATCTCCGGCTATTTACATGTTGTGAATACACTTTGCATGGGAAGCATGAATCGTGTGCTTTGATTCATTGTCTACCTATAGATACATACTTCAACAATGGATCGAATATGAAACTGTGATGTCAAAACATTCCATCCAAGTATCCACAATCAATGGTATTGTACGCTACGTGACCTGACTGCTGCCATTTTATATTTTATCGAGCCCTATTCTTAACAAGTTGATGCTCGTGGTTAGCACAATAGCTCGCTTTATATCAGTTTTCAACAAGATACGTACCTAAAGTGAAATTTACTAGTAGTTACGTATAGAATGACCATTTATAAAGGAACAGAAGTCAATTTTACAAGCGTTTATTCTATGTAGTTTTTTTTTTACCATGTCTTAGAAACATGTCACGACTTTAAATAAAAGCTTGGGGCGCTTGAAGGGTAAACTTAGAACGGTATTAAAAAGTATATGTTGAGAAACGAACTTTATGCGACCGAGGCCGCGAGCAAAGTCTAGTACATTATCATAGTTCATTCCGTTGGTACAACTTGTTAAGAAGCTCATACATATTGTTAAAGTATTAAGTATTTTAATCACAAAAACAGTCCTTTTTTAGACTGCTGAAAAATTATAACTTTATCTAGATGATTAATAGAAAAGTAATGCATAGGAGGGATCATTATGGGTCACTACTGAAAAATTATAATACCTACCACGATCTAGGTAATAATATCTGCGCCGAACGGAGTTTGCATACAAACTTGTATCACAGCATTCCGACACAGTACCTACGTGTAACCGCCGCGGCGTTAAAGCTTATAATTGCTTAATATTATGGTACTTAACTTGCGATAAATTGTACTACAGCGTCATAATACTGAGACTTCTAACCATTTTATAAAAACATCCGTTAAATAGTACCCTTCTAGAAGAACGTATTAGAAAAAAAATGGTGTGATTAATACAATACTACAACGTTAATAATAATATACAATTTTTACAGTTTTTATTTCTCATCAATTAATGTGTCATTTTAGAGCGGAGACAATACACATATTACATTCAGATTTAATAGATTGCCAATGTATTGTTTTTTAAAAACTGCAAAGCATTAATTAACAAGAAGTACTACAAGTTCACTTCAGTATTAAGTAGCAGAAAATGTGCCATGTCATTTCGAATTCACATACTGGAAACTGCGGATCCGGTGACAAAATTCATACAGAAAGTTTGTTAATTATACCTGCTAGTTTATTTGACTGGATATTACTTTCAGTAATGGGTTGCAAAACCTAGTTTTTAGAAATGTATTTAACTGCAAGTTTTATGCTTAACACAGCCAGTAGGTAACATTCATTTAATTAAAATTAGGACAATGTCTCTACGTTTCTACACAAAATTTGTTTACGGCATGGGGAGAAAATTTCTGCAAATTTTCCTAAAACAGAAACCAGAACATGAAACAGACAATACCTTTGCTAATGAGTTGGTAGCCGAGAGGTTTGGGAAGAATCTTGGTTTTTGCTCCGGTGTATGTCTATCCACTCTGGAGGTAGGGGTTTAAAATATGTTTGACCGACGGGCACAACACAATAAGAATGAGGGTATATAAACTAGTGTTCAGAAAAAAGAAATAAATAATTTTTGAGTTATTAATAAAACAAGACAGGGTTTTTTTTTTTAATACAGAGTCATCGACGAAACCAAATAAAAATTAAATTTTTACAAATTTTTGTTTAATTAAATCATTACCTTGTTACCTTAAGCCTTAACCTTAAAATCTCTTTTAGAATAAATTAAAGGTATTAAACAGGCGAGACCAGATAAACCACTTAAAAAAAATTACAGTAGGATTTTTCTTCCGACGTAATCAAGGAATTTTTGAAAACAAATATGTGTGGAAGTAAGCTTACGAACTGTTGTTAATACTACCTTCTATTAACTGCTATCTATCAGTAAAAGATGTTAAAAAAAAACGAACGGGTTCCAAAAAAATGCGATAACTGGCAAAGAGCCGCTGTTACCCGGCTACCGAGAGGCGCTAGTCAAGTGGTGAATCGCTTTCGCTTTAAAATAGACCGGTATCTTTAAACTGCTAAAAAGCAAGCTTGCTCGTTTAAAAGTATTGCTGAAGAATGGCCGTTCTGCCGGTATTGTAAGTCATGCCAATTTATTCCGGCCCCATTGTACACTTAGTCATAAAATATTTTCCATAGTACGGAATCCTTAGAATGCGAGCCCGACTTATACTTTAGCACTAATTTAAAATGATACAAGCGATGCGACCTGCTAACTCTGGTTGACAATTTGTAATTGCATTTGGTTTGTGTTTGTAGTTGCATTTGTGTGACATAAAGTTATATAAATGTTGTAAGTAATTATAATTTGTTGACTTTGAACGTGCGTTGTACCTTGCGACGGAATAAAAAACATTGTCTTTGTCTTTGTAACATGAACTTTGAGGAAAACATAATATCGTTTTATTACTTTGCATTTTTTGCACTAACCCAAATCGAATTGTACAAGTCTGTTAGAGAACGCTTTTCATCTCGAAACTTTATTTGTTACAGTCGCGATTGTGTATACAACGTGAATGAGTTTTAAATTGTACGTTTGTCTTTATAATATAGCATTTCGAAATTTTTCCTTATATGACTAATAATGACTTCTTTCTCTCAACTGATGACTTACATTGATGACGAAAAATTCCGAGGGTTCTAATAAAACTACTTGGACAGAGTATTGAGTGTTTCTGTTAAAAGCAATGTTGAAAGCGTAAGAAATTAAAACAATTATTTATTCACATCATTTGTTCTCCTATTTAAAAATGTACCGAGCTGTGAAAGTGCACTAAATCAGTCATGTGCTGCATTAACAGATTGTATAATACATATTTAGAAAAGTCAAATTAAGAGCGTCTATTAACTTTGTAAAACCTAGATTTACGCACCCAAAAACGAATAAATAATAATAATTTTCTACGATTGTAAAAGTCTAGGTACACATTTCAAAAATATACTTTTTACATTTCTTTGACATTTTAGACATATTTTAATTTTGATATACCTGTTTCATATACCATAACAGTAAGCATTTTAGTGGATTGTCAATCTCAGTTGTTTGTCCAGTAACAGCCGAGAAAAATACTGTTCTAAAAACGTGATTTTGAGGTCACAATTCGGGTTCGAAGCCCTGAAAAGTAGGTAAGTAATTAAATAAGATCTGTTTCATATTACAAGTGGAAAAGTATATTAAACGTAGAGCGTTTTTAACTTAAACTCTAAGCGCGTAGCGTTCTCTTCATTCATAAGGAAACTGCATTAAAAAGTTCGGCTCAAAGCTCTCGTTCGTGTGTACACAGCTTAAATGGAATAGGAGTGTATTCATTAGTTATTCAGAGGCGCAGGTGCCCTTAGAGTCGAGTGATGCCTTTGCATGACCGCACTTTATGACCGGTAATTTAGGGAATGTGTGACTGTGCAGTTTGCTCCACAATTAAACATGCACAATTATATGAAATCATGAATTTTGCCATAATATTAAACTTCAAAACTGTTTAATTTACAGGTAGGTACATATTTCTGCAGTGGGTGGTCCCTTGCATGAGTGTACCAAGCTAAACACAAATAGGGAGAAGTGGCGAAAGCTTGTTAGGAAAATAACATCTGCCCCAACTACTGTCAAAGCATGATGATGACCACGACCGCTCTGACAAGACTGTATCGAAGAAGAAGAAGACATATTTCACTGTTAAAGTTAACTTTCAAAATATTTCTAACAAGACTGGAGATATGAAAAATATACGTACCTTATGTAAAGATCAGAACTCTATTATATTTTATCCAAATAAAGTTAATGATGGCTCCATATAAATCGTAACCACTTTTAACGCCGAGTTAGCCGCTAGTTATTGTTCTGACCATACAAAATTGGTTCTCGGTTCTCCGTACTTTTGATTTAATTTATCCGCCGCGCCCGTCGCTGTCGTCGGAAACACGTGTTTTCACCAATCCGCACTGGCTCAACTTGATGAAAAATGTTTTACCCGTTCTCGTCCGTCATATGCAGAGGTAGAAAATCGATCCAAAATTAGTAATCGAAATTAAGTTTGCAACCATCGCTTATTCAGTTTTGAAACTTGTAATAAAATAAATGTTTTCACTCTTAACTCCCTGCTCTAGTACTCTAAGTGTTGGTGGAGGCGGATATAAACATAGAACATCACAAACGAACAAACGTTTAACTTCCAAACAAATGTCTTCCCCAGACGGGAGTCAGATATCGAAAAAGCGTTACAACTGCGAAATGCTTTTAAAACATTACTTAACTACTGATTAATGATCCTAAGCTGATTTGCGACCGTAACAAAGAATATCGGAATTGCGATGGTAGTTTAAAATCTGCTATAGTAGATTAGCAGTAATTGATGTAATATGTGCATGATTGCATTTAGTATACACAAATATGGAATAGAGTGATATTACGACCTAATTCATGAATGATCATGGCATAAGTTAAGTCATATGAGTTTATTCATTAAAATAGTAAACTTATGATATGGGAATAATGTTTTGTATTAGTTAGGGCTGAGTATGGTATCGTAACGTGTTAGATGACTATACACTACTTTATTACCTAGTCTTGCAAAAACCTACATAGTTGTTGTTCACTTATAAGTTTATGTTTATTTAAATAAACGCAATTTACAGTTATTATCTAGGAGTAAAAAATTCACCGCGCAATTTACACCTTTAAACTTTCTCATATCATCTACGTAAACTACTACTACAAAAATTTCAATGGGCATGTAATTGTTGCCGTGGCCGCCCGGACTATAACATTCCATTCATAGTCATAGACGTACGCACGGTAGAATGGCCGGAGCAATTATCATGCAGCCACCATACATTACAAGTGTGCTTTTGTCTATCTATGGGTATGTGTATTGTGTATCATCCTTATATTAGAGAGGTCGATGAGTAACGCATGACTCACTGAGAAGATAACGTGAGTACGTTGAGAACATAGAATACGCATTGTTTGGTAGCCAGCCATTAATGGACGCAAGGCTGACCGTCTCTGTGAGCCTTCCAGTCGTTTTTGTTGTCTTCATCAATTGATGCCATTAGGGCATTATGTATGGTCTTTCTTATGTGTTGTTAGAGGTGACATAAATTAATAAAAAATATGTTTATTCAAATCACGTTTGTTTGGCATATAAATGTTTGTACTCGGGTCTTTGGCGTTAAATTGAGCTGTTTTCAGTGTGTGGCTGCAACACAGGTAATCCTAGTGCGGGGTTGGGAGTATGCAAGCAATTATTCATGTTTCCGCGGTTGTTTTATTAAGTAAGAATAACTGCTGTTAAATCACCAATATTTATGCCTCAAACAAACTTAATATTATTAACAAATTAACTTCAACAAATATTCAGTCCGCTTGATATTTTATGTGACTGCCAAATAAATATTCACGATATGAAAAGATTACTTGGTAAGAAAGATAACAAAATTGATCATTGCATATTTAAAATATGTATACGTAATCACATTATATGTATTTATTGAACTGTATGTATTGAAAATATCAGCAATGAGAATGAAGCCAGGGGCGGTAAATAGTTGCGTGACATTACTGAAACGAAATGAGGGGCTAAGAGGGCGGGGGGAAATAAATTTATAAACTCGTAAAGATAGGATAGATTACTCAGGTTATTAGTTGGCTATTTAAATTTAAATTTAAAAAGTCCGTCGACACCTTTGACGTCATTAATTTATGAACGTAATAAAATTCACGTTTAAAAACATGGTTAAGTGACTTGTCAGTGGAAATGGTGCGGCATGTTCATTCAGTACATTTGGCATCAAAAAGTAATAATGTATTTTTTTTCATGCTATTGAGATTTTTCAACACATTAATCAATGAAGCGGTCATGGTCCCGTGGCGAACAAAGCTAAGCTGCTCCGGATCGGCCGGTAGTTGAATGGGAAACCGCTAGTGGTAAAATTACTTGAGCGCTTCCGTGTTTCGGAGGGCACTAAGCCGTCGCGTCGGCTGGGTTGCTATCGTAGATAAGTGGTTGAGTAATAGTTACTTATAACAAGCTGAAACAATCTTATTTGTTGTCAGTACATTCTTATTATTCCGGAAAGCAGTAAATTTTAAAATAAACATGACTGCTCACGGCTTCTGCCCACATTCCTACCATAGGGGATGAATTATGAAAAAAACCCTTTCGAACACATAAACCGACAAAACCTGTACGACTGGAAAATTATTCTATCACATGTCTTCTATGTCAACCCATTTAATTTTTTTGCTAATTTCACAGATACGTGGAATTTACAATTTTAGTTTAAGTTCAGATAATATCCCTTTCAAACAATAATGTCGGGCGTGCTGTAGCATTGTTTGAATCCATGGTTGTGTTAGTATTCACCTGGCTCTTATCACCTTCATATCTCTGCTGCTTCCTCTTCATTAAGAGATGTTTTTGAAATGTATGTAACTTAGAGCACTTAGCCTCAGCCTTAGAGACTTGGCCGCAGTGTAGATATCACTACTTAGATGGGCGGAATATTTTCGAGAAGGTTTTGGGACGTACCCATTTTTCAGTAAGATTTTTGCTTAGGATAATACTATCTTAATCAAATTTACTTTTAATTTCCTAGTAGTTATTGCCTTTAAAAATGTTGTTATATCTTTTGTCTATCGATTGTCTGTCTATCTGTCTGTCTCAATAGAGTTGATTGATTGTATATCACCTGCACAGTACATATTAGATTTACTGAGAGATTAATATATACACACGTATTAGCTCGTTAACGACGTGTGTTCATGTAGGGCGACTGTTATTTTTAACGCCAATGAATAATGTGAACGGGAAGGGCCGTGCACCACGATGGACGAGTGAAGTGCGGTTGGGTTGGCGAACTCCACACAATGATCATTAATCGACCGTAACGACCACGTCACTATCGACAGTCTGTTAACATAGTTAATTCTTTGACAAATATCCCGGCTCTAGTGTAGTGAGTGCAGATAATAAAAACATGGAAGCTATTTATAGTAATCATACGTTTGATATTATAATGAGACAAATATACGAAATTGTTATTGTACAGACTGTTTAATAAGATTAAATTCATTGTAGGTACAGCAAGCAGATTTTTGGTTATTATAATACTTTTTTCTAATAGACAGTTGCTGTTGGCCATACTGGCATTTTCAGCGTCACCGAACAGGGTGGATAGCTGAAAGAGCTTTGCCAGAACAGGAAGGGAGGTGTGACAAAATCAGCTATCCGCCTCTCTGCAAAACTAGAATTGCGAAGATGGTACGGAGATACGGACGTTCTGTGATTTACAGAACTCTATTTAGGCTGTCGCTGTGGTGGGGGTATTTTGCCTCAGATGAAGAGATTAATCGTGGCAGCCGTGTGAAAAAAAAGAGTTCGTGAATTAGTCTTTACACGTGCTAGAAGTAATACTTTTGTGGTATGGGTTATAAATAAAAATATACCAAAAAATCAAAATGGCAACGTAAATCGTGGGGTTGTTAATAATTGACCCCTGAACCTGGACGTCAATGATGCGTGGGACACCACGGCACGGAACAAATAATACTAGTACAGCGTGTGACCGTAATTGGACCAAAAATGTCTGTAAAGTTGTTTCAATTGGATGCGAAATATTTTGCATTTCAAATGCTGCTTTGTAAATTCATCATAACATAATCATAATATTAAAATATCTTGGAATCACATAAAATACACATTTAAATGCATCTCTCAAAACGACAATAGAATTATCATGAGGTATTGCGATATAAAAATGGTTTTTCACGTGAGGTCACGAGGAATTGTTTCGTAATTTATTTTGCAATGTATAGTGCACGAGACTTAGCCCGCAGTTCCTCTCGCTTATTATCTATTATTACATACAAATTCCCTACCCAAATTCTAACCGTCTAAGATATTTTTTTTTGTAAAAAGTAGAACAAACTCCGTCTGCGATATCATTTTTTCTTTTTATTTCCAGCTAAGTGCTCTTTTTTTTAATAATTTAATTTATTCCAAACTTTTTAGTTTCATTTATGAACAAGTGGTTCAGTTCAAGGACCCACGGTCAAGTTAACGAAAACTACACAAGCACCAGCGAAGTATGATATTTATGTTACAGTTAAAGTGACTATTAGCTACAACCCACACAAAAAAAAATTATAAATATTGTTTTTTCCCAAAAATTTATGTCATAGGGTATGACACTTTGGGCATCAAGACGAGTCTAACGACCTCTTATTTATTAAAATTATCGATTCGTTTAGGTTAAACTGCGTGACAAATAAATAGACAAACATACGTTGTACATTGTACATATAAACATTGAACACTATTTACTTTCGCGGTTTAATCACCACAGTTAACTACTTCTGAAAATCCATTTACACGTTCATTCTCTGTTATGCAAATTTTGCGGAAACCTCTCGCTGTATCGATTTCAAAGTAAATACCTACTTGCTCACTGAAATAACAGATCCCCGCGTATTTTAACCGACTTCTGAAAGGAGGAGGTTATCAATTCGGCAGTACGTTTTTCTAATGTGTGTTACCTACGCGATATTATTTATTTATTGCATATAATATATACATGGTTAAAGTTGTTACATTTAGTCAGTTTGGTACATATTCCCATTATCATGTGATTGCAAAAGTAATTTGGAATCCCATTAATAGTGGTAGTAATT
>DWLO01001585.1:0-14523 GCA_018245335.1 Dalla quadristriga | reverse complement strand
ACCCTTGAGGACTAAGGTGGTCGCCTCTTGTATGAGTGTAGCCGGCATCCACACCTTTCCGACCGAAACACAATTGCTGAACAATTATTTCACGGCAGAAATGGGTGTGGCGATGGTACCGCCCCGGGCGAAACGTATACACTCTCTACCACCTATAAAATCGTTGGTTTTGTGTTTGATTTTGTGATCAAAATATAATCCAATTAGAAACCATCCTATTTTATCGAAGAAAATCATATTTGAAATGTATATATATTTAGAATCCACCGCCTTCTTTCTTGTTATCGCGAGACAAATGCAGTGCCCCGGAAGGAAACGTCTTATCGATATCAAAAGGTGGACATTCTTTGTGTAATCAATTTTTTTTAGCCAGATATCCTTAATTTCTCTGCATGACGTCATCTTTTATGTCATGTAAATAGCAAGCGTGTAGTGCCATTCACTATCCACTGCCGACGTCTATCTATGTTTTACAACGAACATAATAGATGCAACTGCCTTCATTGTTATTATAAATAAAATAACATAGATAAATATTTGTACTCGCTGTCTTTGAGTTGTTAAATTGTGTTATTTTCTGTAAGTGTCCGCCACCCGCCATACAAGGGATCATAGTGCGGGATTGTGAGTGTGTAAGAGTTTATTTCTTGTTATTATTATTAATATTATTAATTGCTTAAGAGGATGCATCGACCCTCACTTGAAAACTAAGCGGATCACGGACCAATCACGGAGGACTGTGGAGTTTGTAACTATTTCATGTACGGAAATGGTGAAGGCTATAGTGAGCGCGCGCTCGAAAATAATCAACGTATGCGCCAAACACCAATTGAATTTTTATTTACAAAACTATTAGACGGATTAAGAAAACGGTTTTGTACATTTCAGAAATTTAATTTACTATGTTTCAAAAATAATTACGTGAACTAATTCGTCAAAAAAAATAGTAGTGGCACAGAAAATTGAAAAAAATGGAGTCTACTTCATAATGTATTTTCTTGAGAAAATTTAATGTAATCCTATTTTATTTTTTGTGATACTTAGATCATATTACTATAGTCAAGAAACATATGAATGAAGGAACATTAGTGGAATTTACAAACACTAAATACCGTTGTATCTTAAGAAAGATCCATATTACAACATACGAATGAATTGTAACTTATGGTACGAAAAATACGGCTGTCTTTTTGCGCAGGGATTATTAATCAAAGGCGTTTGATAGAAGAAAATATGATTTTCCTCTAAGTAGAAGGTCGCCCCGATGTTTAAACGACGCGTAATAAATGATGGTGCAGACAAAATGTACAGAAAATTATATATAATGAATGATAAGCATCTTTCTGTATATTTTCAACCCACTTAAAAAAGAATCCGTGACAACGCAATAACGAAGCGTAGTAACGAAAACGAAGAAGTAGTAGTTAAGTATTTCAGTTTTCGAAATTTTCCATTACATTACTTTTTACTTTAATTCTGAGAAAACTAACGAGCTTTAATTTATACAATAAGAATGCCTTAGAACCTTTTCGGAAAATAGTTGCATCGATTCGTTAAACTCGCATCGAAATAGGATTAGAACTTTACAAAATATTCGCGAGCAAAGTTATATAGATACTCATACTTAGATTAATTAAAAAAAGGTAGATACGTTATCTACCTATTGCACGAGGTCTCAATGCCTACAACCAGCGTCACAGGTTTCGTGTAGTCGCTCAAGAAGCATGGTCTTGTCTGCACGCGTGTCGCGGTCGTGTCTCATAGATTAAACAATATAAAAGCGTGGAAATGTTTTGTCTTCAGGTTTATTGTACTAAGAACTAGAGCAAATATTTCAATAGAGCTTTAATTGTGTTAAAAGCTTTCGTTCCCGGTTAACTCTAGTGGAATTATTGTTCAATGATATACCGCTGGTGGTTGTAAAAGGAGAATAAACCCGTGTTGATTCTGCTCTTATGTAACGTACGTTACATACAAAAGATTATATCTTATAATGAAAGCTGCAAAACTTTACAATAGGTAACTCACACTTGCATACTTATTTAAGTATAAAGTAGTAAAATTATAAATAATATTAGTTTACTTAATCAGTAGTAATCTTTTCTTCACGTAGACCCCCTTCCGATATTTTTTTCGTTGGGTTGACCCCCGTTTATACTCCGGGATATACTGGATTACTGGAAGGAGCGCCGGGTTCATTTCGCTCGCTTACCCTGAGCACCAGAAAGAGTTGGGGCTTGCTAGAAAGTGTGCAACCGTCCGAAGTTTGTATCAGTTTCTCTAAGAACAGAACTTTGTGCTTTGACGAGACGTCCTGAGCTCAGTTAAATTAACTCAATCGATAGGGCCCTGGACAACACTTTGAACCCTTGTTTTACTCAATAGTATTTTTGATACAATTGGTGTTGTGTCAGTGTGTTTGTCACTGACATTACGATATGGGATAATTCACTGAGATCAAATACTATATAATACGCGAAGTTGTTTTGGTGAATGATCCTTCTCTTGTGGACCCCTATTAACGTGTTATAGACCCCCAACTTTTTTTTACACTTTCAGATACCCCTCGTCCGTCGGGATAGACCACTTTGGGAATGACCGATCAAGATAATAATATTCACCTATTCATATTACTTATGCGCTTGAGGGTTAGTAGGTAGTTTGCGTGCCGTGTCGATACACACCGATCATTCATGCGTCGCATATCTTCACATGATTACCGGTAGGTAATGCTTGTCTCGAGGCAAACACGCTCTTAGCTAATCGGTCAAAGGGCACCTACAATATGCCAATCTGATCAGATGCTTTAGAAATACCAGTGTGTTAATAATACACCTTAACCCACTGAATACGTTTTACCTTAATTATTATATAACTGTTAAAAATAAACGTTCTTCGATGACGTGATAGTAATCAAGTAAAAGGTGGGGTCGTCAGATCTTCACGCCACCGGGTGTTTTTAATTATGTAAATAATAAATCATAAAAAACAGAATATTGGAATAGTATAAAGATATTTTCAAACGCTTTTTACTTTTTAACGCTCGCGGGAATTAAAACTCCCGCGGCTCTATCGCCTCTTGTTCTGTACCTCTATCATATCCAGCGGTATAAATATCCTATTGCGTCTGCATTTAGTTCAATTTAACTTGTAATCAAAACTGATTAGGACCTTCATTAGCTAGGCCTGTTGTTACTCGTTCGTCAAATTTCTAACCGTTGTAAAACATCGAATGGATATTTTCGTGAAGCAAAATTGTACTATGTGTAGACGAAATAACTTTGTTTTAAGCTAAGAAATATAAAATGCTCTAGCATCAAGACGCAAGTGAGATACCAGATTAGTTATTTTCGAGTCTGCTAGAGGCGCTACTCTTTCTCCGTGCAAATTATGTGACCTTCATAAACGCTATCGATAGCTTTTGCTTAGTTTTCTTAGAAAACAGCCGCTGTTCAAAAATGTCCAAGCTTCAACTCTTTCTTGGTTACAGCTGATCGTAATGGCGATAGCAGCCCCCGACCATAGACACATTAGTAATTTTTTAATTTCTTCCATAGAAACGTAGTAACTGGACAAGTCTAAGACCATTAGCTAAATGGTTTAAGTCGTTGCACGTCTCATCACACTGTAAGGGCTGCACAGTGCGCACTGTTACTAAAAGACGTTTGACACCATTTGTTTTGAATATTTGTAGTCCATGGTATTTATTGACGATTTAAAAAGTTTTAAAATTTTAAGTAAGCTTATGCAATCTGCCCGTTCCTGAATTCTTCATTATTTAAAATACATGTTAGCTTTTACAATGAAACCGCCACACGATTCAAGCTGCCGTCCATCTAGCTTACACGCTTTAAATGCAGTAGAATAGTTCCAAACAAATGTAGCACTGCGCATTTGCATCTAGTTAACCAGGCTCTGTGGATCGGACCATTATACCGTCAGTCGCATCTTAGCCTGTTACGAATTTAGGATTAAGGTAATCTCTCGATGGTTTCGTCTTAAAATGGCTTACGTTCGAAGTAAACTATACGAACGAGTGAATGTTAAGTGGATTGTCATATTTTGTATTTCTCTCAAGGCTGGCCTTACACACCCGCTGGACAGAATGACTCAAGCGTGCGTTGGCGCCAGTCGGTGACTCTTGAGGAAAGTAAATCAACGTGAGTATAGCCCCTTAAAATGAAGTTAAAATGTACGGATTTACTTATTGGAATTAAATTTGCAATAAATATTGATCCTAGCGTAAAACCCAAAAAACGCTTGTACCTCTAGACATGGTACATCAAGAGCGGATTGACATAAATCCCAAAAAAATGCAAAAGCTTCTATAAGATTCATTGAGCAAACCGGAGAAATATTTAACTCGGGAATGGATTCCTTCGGAAAGCGTAAAAAGTTTTAATCTGATTTCTATCTGATGTGTATACGTGAAAGTTAGGTACCTACCTACTCCATAATATGTCCATACATTTCGCACACGTTCACGTAGGTATACATTACAAATTATAAATAGTACTGGTACTTGGTTATGCCACGGATGTCACCCGCACAGTAATAAATATAAATATATACTTGAACACGCTTAAATTTGAACTTTGTCATGTTTGTATGTCCACCCGCGTAAACTGCCATCCCAAAACGTGATTTTATCCGGGATTCAAATCCTATGTCACTCTCCAGTTCATAAATTATCTTTATGCAAAAAATCACGTCAAACCGTTGCTCTATTGCAGCGTGAGAGAAGGACAAACAAACAAAGCGAGAAACCAGCTATAAATACTTTTTTGCATTTTTAATATACTGGCTGTTGCCCACGACTTCGTCCACGTACAATTACGATCAATATTCTGGTTTAATAGTATCCTATGATCTTCTGCAAGACTCAAACTATATCCACTAGTTTTTATAAAAATCGGTTGTATGATTTAGACGTGGAGGCGTGTCAAACAAACAAACCAATTTTCACATTTGTTATATCAGTAAGATTAGTTCTTAGAAAGTAGTGAAATAGTTATATAATCACAACCAGTAAGTATCACATAACATTCAGATACAGTTCATTTAAATTTCCATAGTGCGATTTCCGAACATTACTCTGTCCATAGACGGTGATCCCTTACTATCAGGAGCCCGTCTGTTCTTAAAGGTTCAATATTCGTATTTTAAAAAAAATACCTAAGATAAGCGTTTCACTGTAACCACGCTGGAGAACTAGGTACAGACTTTGAGAAATTGCCAGTTGGCAATATTAGTTAATACCAAATATTAGTTAATACCAAGACGGCGATTATTATTTCGCATACACTCCAAAAGAAAAACAATTACTAGGCCTCTCAGAGAGTGTATAAAAAAGTAAAAAACTAAAACAACATGACATGATATGACAATATGATAATTACCAACATCACGGTTGGTAGATGGCGTTAAAGTAAAAAATACACTACAACAATCGTTAAACTTATATCGCATACTCGTTGAACATGGAACCGTTTATTAAGACGCAACAATAAAAACGTTCTACAATATAAGCCAGCGGTGCTGTTGAATATTTTTATCATTTTCATTAAACTCTCGACCCAAATGAAACGTAACGGATGGCAGGAATAACTTGGTAGGCACGGCGAGATTTCGAATTGAATAAATACGGGTGCAGAGGGCACTTCCAACACGAGTCATGCCACTCTCATCCCACAACTAGCTGCTTATCGCTGCTTCGCCATTATAAAGACGGTTTTTTTATACAAAAAACACTCAACTCATATACTCATATACTCATTTTACATATTCAATCGTAAACATAATTTTCTGTGCCCTCCCGAGTAGAGACAACCACGGCTTGTGCAAAACGGCTTAGTTATGTTCATAAATTGCAGTAATGCGTACATAAGCTGTATGTTTTTATTCATTCTCCATGTTCAAGGTTGCCTGGAACAGATCGCTCACCTATATATCGCTAAGACCACCTATTGTATACATGTACTGTTATTTCATAATATGTATGTATATTCTTCCCTGGTGAACAATAAAGTGTTTTTGTATAGTATTGTACTGTAATAAAGATGCAATTGCCAAATGTCCATTGAGAGGAAAACATTTAGGAATTAATTATTAGTGTTCACTAGGATGCGATACTATTTGGAGTCGAAAGCATCTTTGGCATGCGAGGATTTTTGGCCGGTCTGGATTGGTTTTGATGTTAAATTAATAAACCAATAGAACAACGTTTATTGTTTACTATAGATAAATAAATACTTTTATTATTTTTGTATCATCAATCTATTAATTAGCCTTTGGAAGTCCACTGATGGACATATGCGTCTCCTAGTTGGCGCCACTCCGAGCGTTCGTGTGCCCTCTGATTCCAGTGGTTTCCCGCTGTCTTCTTCAGGTCGTCAGCCACCTGGTCGGGGGGCGACCGGTGCTCGTTTTTCCGGGTCGTGGTCTCCATTCGAGGACCTTTTTTCCCGATCGGTCATCGGTTTTGTCACTACTACACATGACATATATAATAGTATATTTACAACAGTCTATTCGCGGCTCTGTGCCGCGTTGGCAGTGCCCCTGACTATACTAAAATGTACCCTACCGCTAATGCATCTTTAAAGAGTTGTCCAACGATTCCCGAAAAGATGGGCTGCGGGAGAGAGTAATATTCCAACAAAGTGTACAAAAATTATAAATTCTTTAAAATTATACCTTAAAGGAAAGCGAAATGGCTCGGTTGTACAAGTTTCACCTCTGTACGGACTTTTACTCGTGTAATTTGACTCGAGTTTTGGTCCCCCCGGGGAGCATTTGTCATCGAGGCGGGCCTCCACGTGCCCACTTCTTTAATTCTCCTCTTTCTTATTTATTAGTGGGCCCACGTCACAATAATATATAGCTTCGTATCAGTACCGTTTAATCTAGGGTGCGAAATTGAGTTTTTGCTGCGGACTATCTTGAATCAATTGATCAATGTGCTTAGAAATGTCGGTATTTTATTTGTATGTGGTAGTAAAGTTCCGTTGAAAGAAAGAAAGATATATAAAAAAAATTTAATCCGAGAATAAATTTGAGCTGCTTAAGCGCTGTCATTTTTCGCGCGCTTAGTATGACGTACAAGATACCAGAATCGTAACTCAAAGACTACACACACCATACAAACGTATACACCTTGACACAGGCGATGATGTGACGTTTCGTTCTGCACATGGCGTTGAGTTATGCAATTTAAAATTTCGATCGCCTGTTTTACCCATTTGATTTATTAATTGTTGCCATTAAACACGAATAAAAAAAGAAAATAATGGCTTACATTGAATAAATAATTGAACGAAAATATTTGAACCAAATTTAAACTACACCCTATTGTTCGAAAACAATTATTACACTCCAGAAATGGGTGTGCCTGTGGTACCGCACCAGGCAACCGCGTACAGGCTCTACCACCGGGTAAATAAGGTACAGGAATACCAAGGTATAATGCAGGTTCAGTGGACAATCCGACACCTGACACTACCTCCTGCACCAAGTTTAATTCCCAGTCGACACAAGTTTCGGGCAAGCAAATATTTGATCTGGTGCGGTCGGGTATGTGGACCGAGTGTATGTTATTTGGATGCGAGCTACATGTGGCTACATAGCACATGATGCGTTGCGTAAATACGAACCCAGAGTATTGTTTACACATTTTGTTTATTATATGAGGATAGCAAGGCAGCATGCAGTCCCACCAACCACTGGATCCAACCATTGACATCTGTGACGTACCTGAAATAGGACTGCACGAGATACTATTAGCTTGTCCTGTGAGTATTAGGTGTTAATAAGAATGTTTTTTTTTTTTTTTTTACAAACTCTTACATACTCACACCCCCGCACTAGGACTCCCTGTGTTGCAGGTGGCGGACACACACAGAAAACAACACAATTTAACACACCCAAGACCCGAGTACAAACATTTATCTGCCAAATAAATGTCTGCCCCGACCGGGGATCGAACCTGGGACCCCCGGCTCGTCAGTCAGGGTCACTGACCAACGCGCCACCGAGTCGTCAAATGTCAATGTTAGTTGGTAAGTATAGCAATAGGACTGTGGAAGCTAGGATTATTAGTATAATTATTAAGTATTTTGTCGTATTAGAAGCTGTTCACAGTTGCATTGCTATCCCTGAAGACTGAGGTGGTCGCCTCTTGTGTAACAATTATTGCACGGCAGAAATAGGTGTCGCGTTGGTACCGGCCCAACCAAACCGTATACAGTTTCTACCACCTTTAAAAATAACACCAAATTTGAATCGGTATCTTCTAAGGACAAGGAAAATGTTGAAATATGAATTATAGAAAACGGATTTACCATAGTAAAATCAGTGAAAACGCATGCCTATATATTAGCAAGCGATTTCTAATAATTGTCGTTTATTTCACCAATAAGTAAAGGTAGGATATATTAAAAATAATGTAATTTGTTTGAAATGTAATCAAATTTAAATAATGAACAAGTCGTTTGTTCAATAAGTAGATTAAAATTCATCATTATTATTTTCCATTTCATCATAATTAACAATTGTATGCCGCAGATTCCATATTTCCATAGATATGCATTCCAAGCTTTCTTTATTCAATTAAATCCTCTGTTTGCCATCCAATAATGGCTTTCAAATTAATTGGTAAATAGACTAACAGGTATAATTGATAAATGTTTGTATTTAAACTAACAAGGCCGTTTGCTTGTATAATTTACCTTTATGGGGTACTTATTATTCAAATATGCTTTTTTGGAGAGCGGCATTGCATTTTGTGGTATTTAGTGGTCATCAACAGCCCATAATAGTTCACTGCTGAACTAAATTCCTCTCCAAAATATAGGAGGATTTGCCCATAACCACCACGCTGGGCAGGCGGGTTGGTGATCGCAGTAGATGGTAGTTGCTGCACAGAGGACGCTGCTCGTTTTCCGCTATATACCCTTAGTCGCCTCGTACAACACCCGCGGGAAGAGGAGGGGTAGCGACAATTGTATTCTGTTCTTCCGTCACCACACGGCAAACTCACGGCGGTCACCAGTTTAGTGGTCACTGCAACGTTATCGTAACGAACTTCAAAAAGCAATGCGGGAAAAGCATAAGCTTTTAGCATTAGTTAGTCCAGTAATAGTCCAATAAGTATTTATAAGCATAGTCAATTATCTAATCTGTGGCGGTCTTTGGCGTAGCTTATAGCATGGAACAGCAAAACAGAATAATTTCCATAGTTTATGGCAGCAAGATTTGATTTTGCGCCATCCTTGGCGGTCGCCAGCAACATTTGTGCGAGCGAGTCAGGCGCGCGAGTACAGTAAGCGTCGAGGCGAAGTGCGGATGAAATTCGAATTCGAGCTGAGCCTTAAGAGGCCTCTCACATTTGGCATCTCTCTCTCGCACATTGTAACATTTTCAAAGACTTCTGAAAAATGTGCTTAGATATCAATGTTGACAATAAAATAACGGACATTTTAGACATATTTAATTTTAATGAGGCCCCGATCCCATACCATCTCAGACGTATCAATGGGATTAACGTTCTTTCAATTCGCAATCTCACAGTACGCGTGCCTACTTGCACGATTACACAAAGCTACGAAAGACGGTTTCTAACCATTTCACTAGAATTCCCGGTGGCAAGAATTAGAATTAAGATAAGAACATCACGCAATTGAGTGTACACGGCACGAGGGGGAAATAAATTAGCTATTAACAGCAAATTGAATCTTGTATTTTGCCGGCTGTAGCCTGTCCGCCTGGAGCTGTAGTTAGCATGGAAATTCGCGTAATACCTACTTACAAGTAACTACGCCATCGCGTTTACACGTTCTGCTGTGTTCTACTGTCAACGAATGGACGATAAGGCTGTTAAATAAATTTAACTGTAGAGTTATGAGTTTAAGTAGTCATAATAGATTAGTTAGCAATCCCTCTAAGTAGTCATAATAGATTGGTTAGCAATCCCCCAAGGCGTCCGATGCGGACGGCGCAAATCTCGTCGCGAGTTATGACCCGCGTTCGGCTAATCAGCTCGACTAGGTGCCAAGAAGTACTAGCCAAGGCAGAACTAACGTACAGGGGGTAGCAATGTAAGCAATCTGTACTAAAACGATGAACAGAAGTGAATATTATTATTGCAATCACAACAACTTTGTATGTTTGCAAAATAATAAATTGTATGCTGTTTTACAACAAATGGTCCCTATTAAAATAAAACAGAAAGGGCAAAGTTTCCAAATTAGTCAGCATAGATTAGTTAGCAATCCCTCAAGGCGTCCGATGCGGTCGGCGCAAATCTGGTCGCGAGTTATGACCCGCGTTAGGCTGATCACTCGACTAGGTGCCAAGAAATACTATCCATGGCAGAATTAACGTGGGTACAGAGGGTAGCAGTGTAAGTAGTTAAACGAAAAACAGAAGTGTTTATCGTTTTACTACTTACATACGTAAGAGTACGTTACTTACTTATGTACGTCATTTCGGGTGAACGTGTGAATATGTGTGGAAAACAATAGCAGGTTAAATTGGTACATTATTCTTTATTTCAGATGTTGTTATTTTTTACCTTAGAAAGTAAAATATACTGTATGCTAAAAAAAGGTGGCAACCCTAGCTGCTTGCACGTTTGCTACGTCGATAACGTTCAATATAAAATAGTGATTCTTTGGCAAATATATATTACCGACATATTCATTGATTATTGTATAGCCGGAATAGCTCAGTTGGGAGAGCGTTAGACTGAAGATCTAAAGGTCCCTGGTTCGATCCCGGGTTTCGGCATTTAAGCCAATTTATCATTTAATTTTTGATAATTTCGTCTTAATTTATCATTAAAAAGATGAATGTGGTGGATGGGGTAAATACTTCAGGTAATTATTATTTTTGCGTTTCCACAAATTAATGTTCCACGCAATTAGACCTCTACCATATGACCTATACCTCTATTCTGATCTACAGTGCTTTATGCTATCAGCCCATCATCAGGCAATTTACAATTTACTAGCACCGTTATTACTGTGGCTTAAATGTCACAGTATCATAATTAGGGGTAAAATATCTGTGAAGCTGTCACTGAAGCGAACTCTATCTGTCTGTTTCGAATACTTCTCCGAATAATACAGGGTTGATTTTTAAGACGGGGCAGTAAAAGCAGGTACATTAACTATTGTAGCTATGGAAAAAAGCGTTCTCAGGAGACTCTTTGGATTCGAACCTGCATTCACAAATTTCGGAAAAAAATTATCGTCAAAAAGAAATTTGGCAGTTTACACAAATACCTACTTGTTACGCACCAACAATGTTACCTGCACAAATTGCCCTGACTAAAAACAATCAATACATGTACTGATTTATATGTAAAAACATCGAGGAAACCTGCATGCCTGAGAGTTCTCCATAATATAAGTCGTGTGATGTCTGCCTGCTCTTGGACAGCATGGCAGACAAAATAAGGTCCAAAGCTTTCTCATTGTAAGAGAAGGCCCGTGCTCGGTAGTCTCATCCGATTACGAGTTCAATAACCTAAACAAAGCATCATTTCCTGGAATCTCCGGATAAGAACTCAGATACGTTCAGAATTAACTTGTAAACTCAACTTGAAGTTATTATAATAGTCTTACTTCGACTTTCAATAGAACAGTGTAGTCAGAAGCAAAGTAAAAGTTGTGAGCAGAACCGAGTGTTAACCAAAGTTGTAGGAATTAATCCAGCATCAGAATGAATAGAAATCTCAACAACAATGGAAACTGCTTTATAAAATTTGCAATTAAAACTTACAAAACAGATTCCGTGTACACGTATAATCAGTACAGTATCGTACAGTGTACTATAAGCACTAAGCAACGGTCTATAGTTACACAAAAGACCAATCTATAGTTATACAAAAGACTAAACCGTGTTACTTTTATTTTAAAATTGCAGTTATCTGCTGAAAAAAACGTTATTATGAATACGTTCACATTGATCACCCAATATTTACTTAGCTGTTAATCTGAAATGTATCTTAATCATATTATGGAATACGATTGTTTGGAACTCCTCAACGGTGCAACGGTGAGCTTGGGCTCATAATCGTTCCTAACATTATTTTTAAGTTTTTAGTTTAAGGTTCTACTATAAAAAAGTACTCTGTGTATAAGGTTACATGCGACACATTTTTGAAGTGTTTTTTTTTAAAGATTATTTTATAGTATGATAATATTGGGTGTATATACTTATCGTATGTAATTTTATACAATACAATATTGTACACTCGCTTGCCACATTGTTCACGTAAGATACAATTATCAAGTATAACTTAATATAAATTGTAATTACCTAATTACAAGTTCTCTCAACAAAACATCTACGGAGTTGAGAATATGTGAGTAAGTATAGTTTCCGGTCGTTAAACTAACATTAGATTAATTAATATCTACTTCGATGGTTCATTCTGCACGCTGTTAGCTTGTAGGTTAATTTGTTTATTTCCTAGACTATAAAGAAGCTGGAATGGGAATGGACAGGCCAAGTCGTTCGAAGGACTAATAACCGATGGGGAAGAAAGGTCCTCGAATGGAGACCACGACTCGGAAAAAGGAGCACAGGTTGCCCCCCGACCACATGGGCTAAGAACCTGAAAGAGGCAGCTGGAAACCGCTGGATGCAGAGAGTACAGGACGGGGCCGAGTGGCGTCAATTAGGGAAGGGCCTTTAGAGGTCTAGCTAGGTCTAGGTACCTCTAAGGACTGAAGGGTGGATTTCGCCAAGTTGATCGTTTCCAACTATTCGAGTGCAGATATTTTATTACTTAGTTACAATCAAAAATATGTTATTCAGCATCTATTTGGCGAGAATTTATGGATTGTACTCAATTTTCTCGACAATAGATGCCCAAGACGCCCATCGTATTTTCAAGGTAGACAAAAGTATTGTAAAGAGACCGACGTCTTCTCAGACTTGTGCATATGAAACGATGATATATCGCTTATGAAATCTTCCACATTGACCCTTCTTTGATATAAATCATGGATGGATAGGATTACCTCGGCTGTATTTTATGTCGCATCCAAGGAAGGGCCTGTGAAATATGGCGTACTTAGGCTAAGTAAGGCGGGAAAGATGAATTATTTATCATTTCGTACAAGACTTGAGAATGACGAAAGAAAATTTAATGGGTTTGTTCTGCGATCGTAATTCGGTGGAATCAAAGATAAATTTTAAGTTACCGCGATGTAATATTCACATTTAAATAAGTTTATTTAAAATTTACTTGTTTCCTTTATTTAGGAGAAAATAAACATCACTGTGTAACCGAGACCACAACCTTTTCTGTGAAAATCTAAAAATAATGTTGTTTCTGCAAAAAAGCGCGTTTAAATTTAAAGACGGTGTCAGAGGTCCTTTGTGCGTTTTGTACTTCGACTTGCGTCTTCAATTCTAAAGCTCCTTTAGTTAGGTGTACCTGTAGGGTCGCGGCGTATCGCCTTTGAGCTAAGAAAGCATTATTGAGAAGCGTGCCTCCGAAAGCGTCCCGTACTTTTCGTACTTTCTATACTTTCGTACTTTTCCTGTGTAGGAATTCTATTCGTTCGGAGTGTTTTATCTAATAAATGTAATTTATGTGTATGAACCATGAGTGGTCGTAAATAAATAGTGGAACGTTAACTTGTTTCTCTTCTGAAATTCCTAAAAATACCTAAAAAAAAATATAGCAAAATATAGTTTAATCTACTTCATATTGTCTCTATTGTTACAGCTTTTCATCCACAATCATCATCAACATTTGTATATTACTAGTATTATATCAAGTGCTGTACGGTTTTTAAAAACAATACCACTATTCGGAAATATGATACACAACAAGGCATATTTTATGTTGTGTATTTTTCTGTCTACACATGTCAAAGCACAAAACGCGAATACAAACACGCCCAAGTAGAGTTAAATTAATAAAGGCTTTTAAATCACTTTAGTTTTAGCTCTTTTACCTCTTTACAAACTTAAGATAAAATTCGTGAAAGCAAAACATGATTAGATAAATAAAAGGTACTAGAGCTGTCTTTTTTAACATCTCACTTTTATGTTAAGGTCGTAAAATAATTTAATTAAACGGTGAACGAAAGGTTCTCCGTCTGTATTCCCTCGGGGACCACTTATGACGTGTAATATAACTTTGGTTTATTCGCCTTTAATAACCTTAGTTCAGAGTTATACGACTGGGTTGAAGTAAAAAAGGGTCTGGTTTTACGCGCAATATACGGATTATTAGTTAATATAAAAGCTTTAAAATGTTATGGAACTTATTTGGCATGCAGAAGGTAGCCAAGTTGACTTATTAAACGTCAGAGGGAAAGTATAAATCCAAACTAATAAGCTCACAAGAGATGTTCTACTAATCCGTGGCGCGTTGGTTAGTGATCGTGACTGACGAACTGTGGGTCACGGGTTCGATCCCCTGCCGGGGCAAACATTTAATTGGCAGATAAGCGTTTGTACTCGGGTCTTGGGTGTGTTAAACTGTGTTGTTTTCTGTATGTG